>CAAKHC010001558.1:24440-31940 GCA_901007825.1 Macroramphosus scolopax
ATTTGTAATTAAAAAATCCCCAAAAGTTCATTTGTATTTAATGTTAATGGTTCAAAGAATGTCAGGCTGAATAGTCGGCCCCCACACATTTTCAATTTACCAAATCTGGCCCTCTTTGCAAAAAGTTTGGACACCCCTGCTTTACACACACACACTACACATTTCAGAGAGCAGTGGTGGATGATGGAAGTAAAGTAGCAATGCAGTAATATAAAAACACTTCAATACAAGTATGCATTCAAAGTTGTTAAAGTAAAAGTAAAAAGTATTGAGAGGTAAGTCGAGCATCAAAAGTACTCATGCAGAAAAAAATCCCCTCTGACTGATATATTATGTGTATATATTATTATTCAAGTCAAATTTATTCATAGAGCACATCTACATACATACAACATATCGGGGCTCACAGAGTTTTTCTTTTTACAAAGAATATAATTAAATAATACAGCAGAAATAACTAGCTATGAGTGTCAGTATCATGATGATGCATTTGTCACCAGAGTAGATGATTGTGATCGGTTCAGATTGTCATGTAAGAAACATCCGACAGCTTCAGCTCGTTTCAAATGGAGCTGTCTGTGTTGTCTGGCACCAACGATTGAAGCTCCATCGCAACCTGCTCATTACCAGACTGACTTTAAGGTTCTGCTCCTGCTCTGTAAAGCACTGAATGCTCAGCTTCCAGTCAGTCTGGATTCATCTAGAACCTGACAGCTCTTTCTGCTCAGCTCAGGTTTGCGTCATTGCCATCGACTAAAAGTGAGATGAAGAGATTTTTGTTTACTTCAGCTTTGAATTAGTTTTAGGTCCATTCCTGTCTGCTGTCTGACTTTATGTGAAAACATATGATCGACTGTTCCATCAACCTGTGAACCACTTTGAGTTGCTTTTGTAAGATCCAGTGATTCTCTAATTAAATTGAAACTATTAGATGTGCAATGTGACAGCATCATTCTCCTGTTTTAGATTGAACCATGTGAAACGATGCCTCCTTTAGAACGAGTACGTCCATAGTACAAGAAGACTTCTCCATAAATCCAACTTCCTACAGGCGTCTGTTGGTGTTACCGCTCTTGTTTGAGTAAATGATCTCAGTATTTCACCACAGGTCTGCACTCAGAAACATCGTCACATCCAACCGGGCTGCTGCAGTGTGAAGTGCTGGCAGGACTCATGACAACCAAACACTGCAGTGACACGCAGGTAGAATTCAAGCCGGGTCCCCTTTGTCACCGCGGGGCTGACTCAAACACTATCATGTTCAGTTGACCCAGGGCAGGTGTGTCTTGTTGTGTGTGTACAGCAGGCTGGCAACAAGTAATGGAAAGACACGTTAGGTGTGAGGTGGAAACCCAAACCCTGGAGACGGCCGGGGGATCAGGACGCCTCAGAATCACCTGCTGATCGAGTGATTCTTGTGATGTTTCAGCAACACGGCCAGTTATGAATTAATAATGAACAGCCGACACTTTTCTAAATACTTGGCTTGCAGCACTACATGGCTGTGTGTGTGTGTGTGTGTGTGTGTGTGTGTGTTTTGAAAAGACAGCTGAGTAAATAAGATACGGGCAGACACATTAACGAGGCTACAGACACTGTAACTACGTTTTGAAACCAATTCTGTCCTCGAGTACCAACATCATGTCGTCATGTAGAAGTCTAACCCTAAAACAATTAAAAGTCTTTCTAATTGTTTGCCTTGCTGTTCAATCTGTGTGTGTTCCTGTGGTGTTCAGTTTAAAGATAAGCCCCACTGTCAACAGGGTGTGTCCACTTCAGTCATAAAACCAGCTGCACCACATACCTGATGGAAAGATTAAACTGGGACACGAGTGTGCAGCTCCGAACGTTGGATTCTGCTGTATGTTGGTACCATTATGTGCCATCGATGGGAAACATCCCCCTCCTCCTCCTCACAGAAAGCCACTCTTGTGAAATGAGAGCCCCCCCCCCCCCCGCCCCAGCAGCTAACGGACCCCGTCCGACTGGTTTCTGTTCAATGGTTGAACGACCGACACTCAGATTTCACAACAGAAAAAAATCACCACAGAGACAGATGATCTGAAACAACAGCCTTTGTTGGAAATGAATGAGTGAAAGAAAAGCAGCACACCAGAACACCATGAGGGTGTCAACGGGACGGACACGGAGACTCTCAGTCCAACAAGTATTCAAAGGAAGAATCAGGGAACATCTCAACTGGGCTCCAAAGAAAAGTTCATCTAGTTCAAACTGTTCAGTAGAATCATTGTTCAGGTTCAGGTGTCAGACATCATCCACCCACTGGAGTCAGGCTGCAGCTGGGATATACAACCTTTGAGGAGGAAGAGGAGGAAGAGGAGAGCTGTGTTAAAGGAAACCGTCCAATATTCAACGTGGCATGAACAAACTAAAGGTCTGAACCTGCAGCTGCAGCGTCCGGTTCACCCGCTTCATGTGGGCAGTAAATCCTCCACCTCCAGGTTCCCCAGGTACCAGAAGATCCAGAACACCAGGCTGAGGAAGATGATCAGGGGTCCGGAGAAGACGAAGAAATCCCAGAAGCTAAGGGGAGCGAAGATGCCCACGAAGAAGAGGATGAGACCTGCTACATCGAGGAAGACAGCGAGGAGGAAGAACGGCAGGCAGCGGCCGAGATAGGAAGAGTAATCCATGATGGGAAGGTGGATTCCTTCACCGCGTCCCCGGTTACCCACAAGGAAATGAAATCAGACGAAGAGGCTTCTTCTCTCCTCAGCGCCGCCTGCGAGTCTGAGGTGACGACACGGATGAGCTGAACACAGCGGTCACATTCCTGCTATATCTACATCTCAGTTATCTCATGACAACGTTCCTCAATGACGACCAGTGATTCACTGCCTCCATGTTTGATGATGTTCTGAAGCGACTTAAATGAGAATTCATTCATTCACGGCCTCATCTCAGGCCAACAGTTGGATCAGGAGGAGGGAGACTCACTGTAAAGGGAGAACACGTAATGTTCTTACTGCAGCTCCTTCCTGGGTCCACCAGTCATCAACCAGCAGCAGCTGGATCATCGGACCACAACATCTTCACATATCTGACAACAGCTCCAACTGCCTCGCAACTTTATTCCAAGAAAAATAATTTACATCCGTCACAAATTCAGCACATAAAAATAGAAGTGAGCTCTGTCCAAATCAAAGCCGTGTTCTTCCTCTGGTCTGGGCCGGATGACGAGCGGCTTCCTCATTAACAGGCTTTACCAGTTAAAGAAGTGACTGCAGCTCGAGGTTTTCAGTCTTTGAGAGGTTTCGATAGGCGGCCGGCATTCTGCCAACGGAGGACGACACCTGTGAAGAGGAAGAGGAGGGGAAAGCTTTTACTTCCAAGGTTCATCAAACAAACGGCAGAAAGTAACAGGAGAAGTGAATGTGAGGAAGAGGAGAAACTCAGTTATCAAACAGGTTCAATAGTCTCTTTTATTGTCTCTTAAATACACTTTATAGGATTTGGAGGAAGATGTTGCTCCATAACGAGACCGTATAAGATAAATAAAACACGTGAATGAAGATGATCTCACTGTTCAATCAAGTTTATAAGTAACAAATCTGATCATTAAGGTGAGATACAACTGATAGAAGGAGGAGATGTCGACCACAATGTTCTATATAGAAATATAAAATAAAGATGAAGAAGCAAAGCGTTTGTTGATTCCACCAGGAAATACTTCAGTTCACTGACTGCATGTTCACCTGAGAGAGGCCGAACCCTGATGGACAGGAAGCACCAGAAGGTCCTCTGAGACCTCCAACCTCCACCCTCCACCCTCCACCCCCACCCGCCCAGAGACAGACAGCATCACTGTACATGTCAAAAGCTGCTTTGTCTTGTAATGTTAAAGATATTGAAAAGAATTCCTGCTCCAGTGATTCTGATCCGCCCACGAATGTAACGGATCAATGCAGACAGTCAGAACACGTTAAAGTAACCAACTCCAAACAAACCTCCAGGGTGGAGGATGCATGAGGGCCGAGGGTCACGACGGTCAACACAAGGCAACACGTTGATCAATGTGGTGTCTGCTAGAAGCAGCTGGGAGGTCATGTGACCTGAACCCAGAGGGTTCCATTTTGGTTTGGATATATAAACAATAAAACATATAGAAGAGAGAGCAGGACAGACGAGCCTGGTTCAAATCCACCCACGAGTATCAGGGCGTCGCCACCGACTGGTTCCTCCATGTTCCTCCATGTTCCTCATACAGCAGAGAGACTGAAGCTCCAGCTGAGGTCGGGCAGCTGTTTCCTCTCCAACTCCACCTACTGAGTCACTGATTGTTATGTGAAGTGATAAAGTTTGGTGGCCGTCTGTCAGTCTCAGACGGGAGCGGCGTCAGCCTTCATGAATCACTCACATAAAACTTTAACCAACATCGGACCCGACGACAACACTGAAATACAAAGACAAGACGTGGCGACGTGCTCAGTCACTGTTCAAACCTCAACACGTTCTCCCTTCATGTCATGTCTGATCTTAATCGCACCACTTAAAGCCTGTTAGGAAATCTGTCTGATAAGCACACGAGCAGTTTGTTCCCTGTTCAAAGTGTTTGTCTCAGTGAGCTTCAGGATCTTCTGGCTCTTGGTGCTGCTGCAATAAGAGGCCTGTACCCTTTACGTCACATCATGTTGGAAGCCGGGACTTCACAAACCTGCCATCCAACACTGTCACCACACCCGACACTGGTTCATTGTTTTGACCATCCACAGTGGGAACTATCAGTCCAAATGCCACCGGATGCTGATTCAAGGCAGGTTGGTGAAGGGAAACACGGGAGCTCTGACGTCTCTACAGACCTCAGCCTGGTCCACAACCGGCTGTTAGACTAGTTATATCGTCATAAATCAGCTGCCGGGTCTGCACCCTCAACTCAGATTGTGATGTGACAGCTTCAGGAGAAACACGTATGAATGACCATCATCTTCCTCTCTGCTGTTGGAACACTCGTCTCCAACAATACACAGTGTTTGTCCTGAACATCATCCTGTTAGATGAAGAGAGAACGAGGCTCCGGCCTGTTAAAGTCAACCACCTGGATCTAGTGCATGAGCCCCCCCCCCCCCTTTCTACCTACCATACTCCATTCCTGCGGATCAATAAGCACTGCTGAGTTCCATTAAAATGCAATTGCCCGGTTGGGCCCAAAGGGTGTCTGACTCTCCACCAGATTACAAGCAAACTGACGGCTAAAATAATGCAGAACAGTGAAGGTGAGCAGGAACGGTCAGGCTCATTAATATAAAGATGCCACGGGCCACTGAAGCTCTTTTCACAACAGCCGGGGAGAGAGAGAGAGAGAGAAATGAATTATTATTAGGGATATTCATGAGCTGAGTGAACTGGCAGGTCCTCGGGGCCCCAGCTTTACGTGACGGTGCCCAGTCCTCAGAATGGGCCTCACTGCGGGGGTCATCTGATCACTGACGTTAATGGGAGACATCTCATAGAGAACAGGGGGGACGACTCCTCTGCCAGCAGGACTGATGGGACTTACAGCTGTGGTTGGGAGCAGCTAATGACGAGCACAGCAGCAGCAGGCTGACAGGAAGTGAAACCAGGCCAGTGCTGAATATTTATGACTTTCAATTATGATTGTTTGTTGGTTCCTCAGGCCGAAACTCACAGCACATTATACTTTTTCACAGGCTTGCCTTAACTGTTATGGTGTCAGGAGATTGAGTAAGTTAGGGGAAATGGCTTTTCAAAGTTACAATAATAGACGAGACAGAAGGATGTTTGGGTGGCCCCGGGTTGGGTGATGAGGAGGGTGATGAGGAGGGTGATGAGGAGGGTGAGGGGTTGAATGTGAAATACGCACCGTCTCCTGTCAGAGAAGCCTCTCTGCTCTGTCACCTGCCGCCTGCAGAGCCACGTCTGAGCTCCTCAGCACCCCCAACTCGACGTGTTTGTCGGACGGAGCGGGCTCAGCCCCCCAGTCCAGCCCCTTGTTGTCGTGGCCCGACGCCGGTTCGCCGCTGCTGTCCTCCCAGGTGATCTGAGACATCCCGGCAGCGCGCGCGGTCCCGTTCAGCTCCTTCCCGTCCCCTACTCTCTTCTTCTTCTCTTCCTCGCCGGCTTCCACAGTCTTCATGCCGCTTTTGGAGAGCCTCTCGGACAGCTTCCTGGCCCAGTGCGTAAACCTGATGTCCAGGGGGCCTCTCCTGCGCCCCGCGGCCAGCCGCACGTTCCCCGCGTACCACAGGACCCACCACACCAGGCTCAGGAAAATAATGATGGAGCCCGTGTAGATGAGGAAATCTCCGTAGAACTGGCCGCCCACGTTCAGCTGGCCGAATATCCCGACCAGCAGCACCACCAGCCCGGCTGCGTCGAAGAGGAGGGCGAGGAGGAAGACCGGCGCGCAGTTCCCGACGCAGCTGGCGGCCATACCGGCGGACAGAGGAGAGCCCGAGGAGCGGCGCGGGTCCGTGTCACTGGTTTCTCAGGACGCACATGTCCCCAGCCTCCACCTGGAAGGTGTTCACCTGTACGCAGGCCCCGCCCTTATTCCCACGTCACAGTGGCCTCTTCACCCTTGGACACTCATTGTCGTAGGGAGCGACCCTGGAAGATGTTGCAGCTTCCTGAAGTCAGAACCAACGACCTGAGACATCAGAGAATAAACGAGCTGGACGGGTTCACCCACAGCAGCTGGTCCTCTGACTGGCCCCATGAAAACTGTCCACTGGGAGTCTGTTGATGATCATTTCCCTGTTTTGTGTTGCACAATTCAGGCCACGTCAGGATGTTAATGGTGCTTTTTATGGCCTGAGATATAACCTGAAGTGTAATCAGAGCACTTTACAGAGTCTGTTGGCACAAGCAGAACAACGACAGAATTCCAGGAGGCAACCAGAACACCAGAGCATGTATAATGAACTGCTATACTTTTGTAATTGTACTTGTGAAGTCAATACAAACTGAACTGAAACAGGTATTTAAAGGGGAAATCTTCTCGCTGGCTTCAGAGTCCAAAGATTAAACATTGATTTCAGAACCCTGTAATGTTGTTAAAAGCCACATGACTGAGGAGTTCTTCAAACAGACACGTGTTCACCACAGAGCCTGATTTCTGCTATCTCGTGAATGTTATGTTGGTTAATTGTTAATGGGATTGTTCAGTATAAGAAAGCTAATCGTTAGTTTCAGCTACGGCAGAAATGCAGGAGCTGATCTTGATATGATGCATTTATTCAGACTGGGATAACTCAAAGTGAAACATTTAGACAGTCAGTTACTCAAGAAGAACTATCAGTAGTGTGTAACCTCTGGACACTCTGGGGAAAACGTGTCAGGACATGCAAAGATCTCCACCACTCACGATGTGCATGAAGGTCAACTTAAACAGAACCTTCCCCGTCCTGGCACGATTTCACGTCTTCCCCTGTGAATGTGAACAACTTGCAATTGTGATACTTTTAATAGCAACTGAAGACATAATTAAAACTTTATTAGGTACACCTGTTAAACTGCTCC
>CAAKHC010001563.1:1151-24775 GCA_901007825.1 Macroramphosus scolopax
ATTGTTTTTGTTTTCGTATCATTGTTGTAATCTTTTGGACAGATTTTGCACTCATTTAACAACAGCAGGCCTTTTATGCCACCTACTGCACGCTGCTTAGAGACCAAAGATGGAACAAAGCATTGACAAGTTTGAAAAATAAATTTATATTTGTTATAGTCTTCATGGCTTTGATCGGTGTTCTTGGACTTGGATACAATTACCAGACTGACCAAGGAAAGGATAGGTTGATAATGCATTTTCCCTCAATTTAGACCTTTCAATCTAACAAGAGGATTCACATTTAGAAGTGATTACATTTGGTATTCTTGTCCTGCTGACAGGGGTGGCAATGTGCAACGGCGGTCAGGTGAGCTGTCGTTTGAGAAAACCAAGTAAGCCAGTCACAGCTTGGATATTGATGCATGTTTATTAGTGGTGTTACAGTACGGATGCTTTCACCCAAATGGATGAATAATAACTATATTTCAGAATTTCTAATGACTGTTGCTGATTGTATAAAATCAAATACTACTACTACTAATAATAATAATAATACTAATAATATTAATAAGCAATTGCAAGTATAGGTTCACTGAAGTCTCCAATGAATCACTGTTCAGAATGGCCCTCGCTTTGACCAGACATGGTTTTACTGCACAATTTCTTTTAGAAATTTAAAGGAAAAATACTAATAATTCTCAAAAATGATAGTCTCCACCTGCTAAGGAAACCCAAAAGATCCCTTCAATTCCCCAGGAGTCTCCTGAGTCATGTTGAACCAAGTGGCTTAGATCAGTTTAAGGATTACAATTAAAATGTCAAACAAATCAGTAAAGGCATGGCAATTAACCTTTTGTTTTGAACAATATTTTATTGTTCAACATTTTGTTTATTTGTATCAGTTCTCTTAATAATTGACACAAATGTGTGAGGGTGATGATGAGCAAACTTTATTATTTTCTATAAATTCATATGGGCCATTTTAACAGAGTGATTTCATGCCGGCAGTATCTTCACTTGTGTGAGTTGTGGCAACTCTCTGTTGTCAGTCCATCAACCGCATCACTGACGTCACTGAGTTGCATGATCAGGTGTCTTGCCAATTTGCAACATTCTGCTGGTGAGTAAGTCATAGCTGAGTATCAGATGACTACTACACATGCTTGGTGCCGCTGATGTACAGCTGAAATAACCATGTGAGGGTGTTGATACATTCTTGTGTCTTAGCAACCGAAGCCCCTAATGACATCTATATTTGCCATTATATGTGGTTCATTTCAGGGTTGCCGAGTCATTGGTAATTGACTTCTAGGAATCAAATATCAAGCAATGTCTCCGCAGGTTTTATTACACTGTACCCCATGGGAGGCTAATTTTGTTTCGTAATATATCCTTTATTGTTTTAGCCTTGACAGCAGAATTTATTTGTAGGTGTAGGAAACATTTTGAGCATGTACTGCTTTCAATCTATTCCAGGATTGCTTCCATGAATACCTGATCGGAACATGGAAACAGCAATTAACTTGAGTGAAGTATGTTAGTAGTTTTGATGTTGCCACCAAGACAACCAGGACAACAAGTGGAATTACAAAACTGCTGAGACCACTCCAGTGTGTTGAGAAAATCTATTGAATGTATTTCAAGAGAAGTTTCTGGAGGACTTTCTGGATAGTTTTAAGTGCAAACCGAAAATATGGGGTCAGCCTCAAATGGTCAAAGTAGGTACTGCATCTTAAGGCGTGTCCGTTTGGCTTGTGTTTTTGGTCCTGGTAATAGCTTGAGTTCACTCTATATTTGATGTTATGTACCTAGATTTTTAAGGCACTTAAGTTATGGTACACTATTTATAGTTTATCAAAGGTTGTCTATGAAATCATGTAAAAGTGTGGCGCGTCATTGTGTTGCCATCTGGATATGCACGAAAACAATAACTTTTTTTACTTCTAGGTAACGCTAGGTTGCACTTTCTGTAAACCAACTCTGTAATTCACTCTTCCCTGGCCGGTCTCACTAACTCTCATTCACATTTACACTATTGTCTTCCTGCAGCAACTTACCTTCCGCAAGATCTTAGAGCCAGACTTTCTCCTGGAGCGTGACTTCTTTTACATGTTTGACACATGTTTATCTCCATAGAGATCCCTTGATTAATGTTGTCAGACACTTATAATACAAATCTTTGCTTGGCCATGGCAAAAGCATGTACATATGCCCTTGTTGGATTATTTTGCAGCTGATTGTAATTGCTGGTTCAGCGTTCTCACTCACTATTATATAATTTTATAAACATTTTTAATTCCAAAAAATGTTTGTTCCTATTGACTATTTAGATACATAAAGCTGGGAAGTTGGACCCTGGTTTAAAAATGCCAGACGTATACTGTAAGAAGAGTATGCAACCTTTTTACTCACATGGTCCTGTAATAAAAAGAATAATCGAATTAATGTTTCTCAGAACTTTAATAATCCATGCTTTCTCATCTTTTATTGCAGAGTCGGTATATGACCTCCTTCCCAAAGAGCTCCAGCTCCAGTCGTCGTCCGCACAGACAGACCCACCCACCATGAGCCAGAAGAGTGGGGGAGAGGCGGGACCTCCCCCCTCTGCAGCTTTGGCCTCAGGTGAGCCACCTACTGAGCTAATGAAAACCATGATCTGGGATCAGGTTCCCAAATGTTCCCCTAAAACAATAGGAGTAAAGAAACATTAATTTTTGAGGACAACTTCTCCCTTTCACTAGTTTCTGAGACAAATAACATTTTACGACTATATACAAATCACTACGGCATAATATAGTATTATAATTTCAGCTAAATATGTGAAACTGCTGGTATGACAATGCACTATCATATTAGATTTCACTCAGGTGTACCCGGGGTTTCCCAGGTTCTTACGGTGGTACTACTTGGGGAATAAAAGCAGATTTGTGTGACTCAAACTGTATTTTAGTATGTTTTGGGTGTCCACTTTTCATTAGTTAAACAATATGAAAGAAATCTGCAATTAGTGAATCTCTTGTGGTATATTGGGTGGAGGGTCTGTTCGCTTGTCTGACTTCTCAGTTTTAGTCTACGCAATCAGGATCTTTTTGTATTTGTGTGACTACCGTCTTCTCTTACAATCCCAGCAGCATGGCTTACTGCTATTCTATGTGTTGAGGGTTTGATGGTCACCCAGACAGCAGCTGCAATATGTGCCTGCTGCTCGTCACCTAGCCTGCTAACTTTGTAAAACTGGTTCACTAAACAAGATCAATTTCACAATTTTCCACTTAACAGTTTACACACCCCTGGATTTTGTGATGCAAAGACATGAAATTAAGATAAATCATGCCAGAACCTTTTCATGCTTTATTGTGAAATTAAAAACCTATAAATATAATTTTAAAAAAACAGTCAAAAACATGTGCAGCCAAACCCAATGATGCATCATGCGTCAGATATGTTTCTTTGCTTTAAACAACCCATCATTTTGGCATCTCCCAGGTGTCAGTATAGATTGTACTTTCTTTAATGGTACAATTGTGAAGGATGTCTCATAATGAAACGGTGAAGTTGCCCATAACAATTATTGGACCGAACAATATGAATTTGGTCTGATCTTGGATCATGGTTCAGTTATACCTGGGACAGTTTTAGTCCGAATTACTTCTAAAGAGCAAACTAACTGTTCTCTAACGCTTATAAAAGCGTGCTTAATTAACGCTAGTTTTTCCACTATCCTGTCCGGCCCAGCTGGCCCTAAGCAGTGCTGATCAAAAGCATGACGTCTGTAATGTCCCTCAGATCATCATTAATCAAATATACATTCTACAACGTGTCTATCAATGATCAACTTCAAAACATAGTGCTTAATATAATTTTAACTTATCCAATTTACTGATTGACAGAAGTTGAGTCTTGAATGATCAGCTCTCTTGTTGCTCATTGGCTGTCTCGTTTTTATTGCAGGAAGTTCCCTCTGAGGCAGGGAGTGTCTGCATATAAAATGGTCTGCAGTTCACTGCTCCATAGGTCAGAGGCTTGTTTATTCTGTCTCCATGGCTACGCTCAGTCCCAACCAAATCTTCCAATTGGCATGCGCAAACTACTTTTTACTAGTGAATGCACATTGCATAAAGTGTACTGTAACCTGACACAAATAATTTGGCTCCATATTACCAGCTTGCAAATTTGGCTGTACAAGAAACTCTGTCCAGATTTTGTTATGTTTCTTTCTGGCAATGTGTATGTAACAATTTGTAGCTTGCTTTTGTTTTTGTAAACAAAGCATGTCAGTTTTTTCACATTGATTTTAATTGAAAAAGATTTTGTAGGAATCAAATCATTGTGGGACCTTTTAGTACCCTTCTCAACTTTAGCTTCAGAGTATGATCAATGCTTGACAGCTCTCGCATGCACAGTGAGGGTATAGGACCCATACCAGTCTTTTGAAATTAGAGTTGGGAAGTGGGGAAAATCAATAAAATCATGCACAAATTCAGCTGCTTGAATGGGACTGCTAGCCTGCTCTATGCTGAACATCTGTATTAACTCGTTTATCTGTATATACTACTACAGATGCCACGTCTTCCACCTCCAGCCCCTCTGCCTCTTCCTCCTTGGCCATGGGAGCTCCATGCTCTGGTCTCTCCACTGGCCCTTCGACCTTATCCTCCGACCACATAAAAGTTCCCCAGCTTCTCCATTCCATTGGAGGGGATGGGGCTGGAGCTTCAGAATTACAAGGTATGGAGGGTGCTGCATCTGCACAAAACAGAAGCAACAGTGGATCAAACACTACAGCAGGAGACACAGGGTCAGGAATTTTATCAGGGCTAGGAGTCCAGCAGTCTCAGAACACCCCATCAAAACGGAGGCCTGTATTGAGCATATCCCCTCCACCTGAAGACCTTTTTGACGACAGCCAGATGTCTTGCCAGGAGGAGCCCACTGTATCTGGTCCGCCAGGTCCAGACTCTGAGCATAGCAGCAGCATGTGGGCTGATGAATCTGTTTCCAACTTCAGCTTGATCAGCTCCATCTCCTACAACGACAACACAGAGGTGCCACGCAAGTCAAGGAAACGCACCCCTCGCCAACGACCTGGCCCCAAACCTGCTCTTCCAGAGAACAGCATGGATGTGTTTGATGCTGACAGCGCCAAGGCACCTCACTTTGTCTTATCCCAGCTGGGCCCAGACAAGACCAGTCCAATGGCCAGGTGGGGTGACCCTTGTCCAATGTACATTCTGTCAGCATTTATACTTAAGAGTATCAGAGTATCTGTCCTTCTGTAGAGATACAGTCCTTCAATTTAGTTATATCTGGGGTAGTTGAATTTTCTGGAAGTCCTATTAATGCTATCATGTAATTTTTATTGACCTGCAGCTCTCTTGAGTCAGGGACTGCAGTGAAGGTTGGGTTACTGTCTACTCAGTTCCCCCAGAGGGGTGATGGGAAAGAGCTTAAGATCCTGGTGCAGCCGGAGACCCAGCACAGAGCCCGCTATCTGACCGAGGGCAGCCGAGGATCTGTCAAAGACCGAACACAGCAGGGATTCCCCACCATCAAGGTTTGACAAAGGAGGCCACTGGCTGCATCTTGACATGGATAAATAGTAACACCCAAGTTGAAACTTCCTGAATAAGACCAAAACCCAGAGTGTGAAGTACTGTGCACATCAGTTGAGACTCATCTGAAGCCATCACTCTGACCACCACCCAAAATTAAGTGTAACATACTCAGTTCAGTAAAATGGTTTACTGACAATCAACAGAACCTATTTTTAAACAGGCCGCACTACAATGTGTGTTTCCATCCATGCAGGGGAGCAAAGGAGTGGCGCTAGCTCTATGATAATTAGTAACTACTGCTTTACTGGGCTGCTCAGTTGCAAACATATAACGATGCTTGGGTTTAACCAGTGAAGCACTAAAGGAAACTACCTTGAAATTCATCAGATAAATTCAAATATGCTAGAAGTCTTCTTTTTGAACAAAGTCTGCTTCTGTGGTGATATAATTGAAATATACACATCGATAAAGTATTCCCTTGTATATGATTGTGAGATCCTTGCATGGGCAAGCTCTTTATGCCAGCTACATGGTTTTGAATGCGCTCATTAGTTAACATGGATGCTTTTGTGGTGATGCATTACTAAGTATGCTTTTCACAATTAATCCCAAGAAAGTGAGCTTTGGACTTTAAGACCATTAATGATCTGTTGACTAATATTTGTCAGGATGATATGTTTATCTCAAATCAAATGTTGATTTTCTTTTTGGTTCCCAGTTGGAGGGTGTGAGTGAGCCAGTTGTTCTGCAGGTGTTTGTCGCGAACGATGCAGGCAGAGTGAAGCCTCATGGTTTCTACCAGGCTTGCAGAGTGACCGGACGCAACACTACTGCTTGCAAGGAAGTGGACATAGAAGGCACCACTGTTATTGAGATCCTTCTGGAGCCCAGCAATGACATGACCCTAGCGTATGGGATTATTTTTTTTAATTTTTTTAAGCCGTTTCTTTATTGAAGTATTTATGTTTAAGAATTAATTGGTACAGTTTATTCTGTTTTACAGCATGGACTGTGTGGGTATTTTGAAGCTGCGCAACGCGGATGTGGAGGCTCGCATTGGTGTGGCAGGATCCAAGAAGAAAAGCACCCGTGCCAGGCTGGCCTATAGAGTCAACATCCCCCAAACGGATGGATCAGTCCTCACACTGCAAGTCCCCTCATCACCCATTCTCTGCAGTGAGTCACTCAGGCACAACATGAATCAAAGCTAAATCCACCTCAGCCGTCATGTGGCCTCATTGTACCACCTCCCATTGTTAGAATTGGAGGTCGTACATTTCAGCTCATGTATGGTATTTGGCATCCGGGCCATAGAAGGCTGATCTGTTAAGGAAACTTTCTTTTGTTTCTGAGTATTCCATCTGGAAAACACTAGCAGGGATGTCATTCAAGGTCTGATTCTTTGATTCCTCTGTTCCTCTCTCCAGCCCAGCCAGCAGGAGTGCCAGAAATCTTGAAGAAGAGTCTTCATAGCTGCTCAGTTAGAGGAGGAGAGGAAGTTTTTATAATTGGAAAGAACTTCCTCAAAGGAACCAAAGTTATTTTTCAGGAGAACGTTGCAGGTGCTGTAGACATTTTCTTTTCAGTATTTTCTTCAGTTTTATCTCACTCAAATAAGTGTGGAAATGAGTTTCTGCATTGAAGCTTTGCAAGTTGGAAGAGTTCAAAAGTATTTGTTTCATTTGTAGATGATAATTCCTGGCAGGCTGAGGCGATTATCGACATGGACCTTTTCCATCAGGTAAATACAACTGAATGATATGTGTTGACTCCATGTGTTTTCCTTGGATAAGATAAGTTACTGGTCTACATAACATTGTAACAGAACATGATTTCCCTTTTCCCTTCTCATGTTCTCCAGAACCATTTAATAGTGACAGCCCCGCCGTTCCACAATCAGTCAATATCTTCATCCGTTTCTGTGGGAATCTTTGTGATGACCAATGCTGGGAGATCGCATGAAGCCCAGCTCTTCACCTACACTCCAGACTCAGGTAATATAAGTTATTCCATTTGTAACATTCATAAAAATATTCGCTCTGGAAGCTAAGGCCTCTGGCTACACTATTTCACAATCGTTGTGGATGAGGCTTTAAATTTATATCCAAAATTGCAATCCCATTTCATAGTAGGGAAAATGCTTCCAGAATGAATAAAGGACCAACCTCTGCTGCCACAGATGGTCACTACAGGCTGATAGTGTTTTAATATTCCTTGATCTCTGAATGGCGAGCGAACCAGAGTCAAGTTGCTCCCTGAAAGGTTTTTCATTACTCTGTGTTTGTTGTGCCATTGCTTGTTTTGGACTGCGAAGTTGAGGCATACTTGGCCAACAGCCTATAATGATCTTTTAATAATCAGCAATACGTACAATCACCTCATATTGACTGTCATATCACCTGGATCAGTACTGCTTCTGTCCAAGCAAATATTTGCATAGTCTTCTCTCAGGCTCAAAGCTGTCCTCTTTTTCTATTCCTATCCTCAGCTGATAATTCTAATGCCCACACAATAAAAACAGAGGGACCTTCCCTGGTCAAGACGTGCATATTTGATGGCCAGATCAAATCTGTATCTTCTGAACGAACTGATTGCTCTGGTCAGCCCTCCAAACGGCAAGAGGACACACCAATGGAAGTGACTAGCAATCCACAACCTACAAATGTCTTCAAGGTAAGTTTCCATTAAATTCGCAAGTCAGAGAACATCCAACATCAATATTAGTTTATAGTTATTAGTTGACAACATTTTCCTCCCTCTTTCCTTAGCCTTCCCCTGACCCTCTTGTCTCAGTGCAACAGACCTTGGAGCTCAGCTCTAGTCTTCGTCCAGGCGGAGAATCTTTTCAGAGCTCCATTCCCCTACAATCTGAGGATGTAGAGCTTCCCCAGGCTCCCCCTGTCTTTCCTAACCTAGAGTCTCTCAGCGCCATACAAAAGCAAGACATTGCCCCTGCAGCCTCCTTCCCAGTGTCAGTAGATCCCACAATCCCACCTGTGACACCAGAAGTCCCACAGCAATTCCTCAGAGACCCTCAGGAGAGCTTGCCTCCTGAAGCTTCCAACAATAGTGGTGGGGTTGTGGTTGTAGCCTTGCCCCAGATAGCAGCCCCTGCTCAGCCCCAGTCACAACAGTCACAGGTCCCCCTGTTCCCCCAGGAGGAAGTAGCCCAGTTGGAGAGGGCAGTTAGGGAGCTACAAGCTGGAGGTAACACCACACTCCAGCAGGTTTTGGAAGCAGCTGTAGCTCAGCAGCAACTCAACTCGGTATTGTACAGCCCAACACCTTCTGCTGACTCCCTTCAACAGCATGTCCAGGAGAACATGAACAGCCTTAGATTGGGAACGACAGATAATTCCCTATCACCACAGCAACAGCTGCAGATACAGCAGCAGCAACAAATGCAACAACAGTTTCAGCAACATCAACAACTGCAACAGCAGCAGCAAATACTTGGAAGCCTTCAGCAGCAGCAGCAGCAGCAACAACAACAGCAGCAGCAGCAGCAACATCTACAGCAACAACAGCAACAAGTCATTGGAAACATGCAGATTCAACAACAACTTTTACTACAGCCACAAGACCAACAGCAACTGCAACAGCAGCAAATTATGGAGAATATTCATCAGCAACAGTTGCAGCAAAATCAGCAACAGCAAGTCCTGAACAACATTCAGCTTCAGGATCAGCAACAAAATCAAATACTAAGCAATTTACAACAACATCAGCTACAACAGCAGCAACAACGGCAGCAAAATCAAGTGTTGAGCAACCTTCAACAACAACAGTTGCAGGAGCAGCAGGTCTTGGAGAACTTACAGCAGCACCTTCAGGCTGAGATGCTTCAGCCTCAGATCCACTCCTCCCCCCAATTACAGCAGCCGGTCTCCCTCCTTCAACAAACTGGTGAGCTGCTCACAATCCAAACCAGTTTCCCGACTCAGCCTCCATCCCACACTTCTCCCCCACAGCAGCTCTTTCAGTCCCCCAGGCCTCTTGCAGAGGCCCAAGGCTCCCAACAGCAGGTTCAGGCTGCCCTGCTCCAGAGTACACTGAATGTCCTGACTAGTGGCAGTCTGAACTCGGAGCAGCAGTCCACTGGGTCCACCCTGTACCTATCCCCAAACCCTCAGCCCCAACAGCAGCAACAATTGGCATTCCTCTCCTCCATGGAGACATCTAACAGCCAGCCCCAATCTGTTGCAATGTTTCAGAACCAGCCCCAAGCTCAGCTTTCCCAGATGCAGCAACAGAGCACCCCCATGGAGCAGCAACAGTCTCAGCAGCAAAACCAACAACGTCCAACACAGCTTTCAATTGGCCAGCAGGGCTCGTTGTTCCAAAGTATCCCAAACCACTCACAGGCTAACCCTCTCCCCCAGAGCCAGCTCTCTCAGCCCCAGCAGGCAGGTCTGCTCCTCTGCACCACAGATCTAAACAACCAGGCTATTCCCCAAACTATCCTATTCACCCAGACCCAAGGCCCTTCCAGTATGGGTAGTCTTAGTGTTGGAATTCCCCAACCAGACCCAGCAGAGCCAATGTCCTTCCAAGACCAGAGCTCCTCGGGCAGCAACTCTTCATCCACTCAGACCCAACAGCAGAGTTTGTTCCAGGAACAGCAGCCAATGCAAGTGGGCCCAAGCTCCAGTAGCGTCCCAAGCAGTCAACCTGTGGAGCTGTTTCTACCACAGACGTCACTGTCCGGCCTGCAGAGTACTATTGGCTCACAGGAGCTGAACAACCAGGGTCCAGCTCCTGGTACAACAATCTTTGTGGTACAAGGAGGTGTGGGAGTGGTAGCCAGCCCTGGCCAGCAGCCCCCAGAGCAGCTTTTCCAGACGACTGTGGTTGAGAATGTGGCTCCTCCAGGACAGGCTAATGTCTTTGTGTTTGGCATCCAGAATGGTAAGATGGTTTGTTCTTCTCCAGCTCTTAAGTGTTGTGAGGAAGAATTAAGTGAAATTGTTGATTTCATGTTTTCACAAATGACTTATTGAAGTGCAAAACAAAAACTATATCCATGGTACTGCAATTTCCCAGCCATTGAGTGTAATGATTTCCATCTTCTCTTCCTTCCAGACACAACCCAAATGCTCAGTTCTTCTGGATCTACACTGCCAACACAGAGCCAGACCCAGAACTCCAGTCACATGCAGCCTCTTATGGATCAACCCATGGCCCAGTCTGCATCCCCAATGCCTGCCGCCATGCACAGCAGCTTACAGAACACCCTTCAGGCACAAATGCAATCCAGTTTAGAGAATGCCATGCAGACCAGCCTGCAGAATGCAATGCAGACAAACACACAGGCAGTTCTACAGTCCAATTTACAGGCAACGATAGAGACAAGCCTGCCAACCCCGATGCAGACCAATCTACAGACACAGATACAGAGCAGCTTACAGAATACATTGCAGGCATCAATATCTGCATCGTCCAACGTGGATAAAATTGAAGACATACTGGAAAGCCTACAGAAGCAGTAAGCAGCTTGTGTCTGGATCATGTTGGCACTTAAAAGACTGATATGTAGCCGAGAGTCATACACTCTAACGTCAACAGACTGGTGGTGTATGGTGTTTTGTGTCGATGCCACAAAACTTAAAAAAATAGATAAATATTTAAGAATTAAATGCCCCTTTTACCCAAATTATGAGCCCATGTAACCCCATTTATTATATATTTATCGTAAGTTATAGCCTTTGTACATCCATTGTCCTTGAATTGATGAATCCGCCTTAGTTATTACCCCTCTTGCAGGATCAGAGAGGCCTGTAATAACTGCTTCATCCATCAGTCTGAAAAATGCAGTGTTTTGTTCTCAAGAGTGTTATGAGAGCCTAAGAGATGGGCAAATCTTCATGGTTTGGTGGAAGAAATAGAAAGGAACAAAGAATGTCAGTGGTAGGGAAATTAGTATGCGATAAGCAGGCAAGGAAGATTAAACATGCAGCCATGGATTGATTATCAGATTGCTCCTAAGTGTCTGGCTGAATCTCATTTTTGTGAGTGTGGAATCACTAAACCCTCATTTCCCATTGAGAGGCGGGTCTGTGAGAGGTGGGGCCAACTTAAAAAAAGAGGGGAATAAACACACATCATAGGGGGGGATGGCATAATGACCACAACAACTTTCAACTCTCTTTTCCAATGGAGAAAGATATTAACAATGAATCAAACTTTGCGTTTGCATATGTCAACAATTTGACTGAAATCTACTCTAAGAGTAAATGCTATTAAATTATGTACATTTGTAGAATGTTTTGCGTCCCTTCATATTTGCTGGCGTGGCCGGCGTCTGCACCTGAGCACTCTTGATCAGAAAGGAGGGGATTTAAAATTGATATTTGGGAAAAAAAAACCTTCAAGAACACTTGTCAAATGTGGTATTAAATGTATCTCGTATGGCAAGTACAGAAGGAAGAGGGAGGCTCACAAATGAGATTCAACCTGGTGGATAATATGACTCGGCCTCTTGGTTTGGTCTCCCCCAATGATTCCATTCCGACTTTTCGTGGTGAAATCTTTAGAAGCAATTATAAAGTTTGTGTATCTTTGTTCTGAATTAGTTTGTAACCTGTCCCAAGTAAAAGTGGATAGAAAGAAACTTTCCGCTCGTGAAAATGGGTCGTTGCGGTTTTAGAAACATTTTATCTCAAGCACTTTATAACCTCTTTCGTGTAACCAGCTAATCCTTATATCCGTCCACAGCTCTCGACTGACACAGCCGAATTTATACACAGAAACATTCATTTAAAAAACAAGAAGTAAAGGAAAGCACTTGTCTTTGTAAAAGGATACAATTCCCAAACAAACATTTTTACATTTTCTCATGTGTCAACATTTTTTAGGTCTAGTACAACTTTGTATAGATTGTCTGCCCACTGTTGAATCCCTATTTGTATTCAGTCTGTGGTCAAGTCTGTCAAAAAAACAGCCATTCCCAAAAAGCATAGTGATTTTTCAGTGGTACATAGGCCTTTGTGTTTTACATACTGACAAAACACTTACAATAACCATTACATTAGTTTGTGCGTTGAAATGAAGATTTTTAATCTAATTGCTATTTGTGCTTTTTACTGTTCCAATAGGCAGTTGAGACGGTTTTACCTTCTGTTGTGTTCTATATTTAAGTTTTTGTCTCTGTTGCTACCGTGTGCGGACTGGCACCATGTGAAAGTTGGCATCCAGTGCCCGTCCCAAATATTGTGAACTGGGACCCACTGGTTAATGAAATCTCTGTTACATAGAGGCTGCCATTTTGAGTCTATATGGTGCTATGTACAGGAGTGATTGGAACTCCTAGTGTGATGTTCGTACATAACAGTTTATACTTGTATCAATAGCACTGACGTTAATGGTTAGTTTTCAATCAGTTTCAAGTGTTGAGTCTAAAGAGCTGGCTGTTGTTGTGGGGTCAGACTGGAGTGCACCCTGGCATACCAAAGCTCCTGTCATGAATCATTGTCATTTTGTCTCATACGTCTTGCAAATGCCCTCATAATGTTTACTCATTTGTACTTACTCACTTTAAGTTATTCAGCTCTTACATGGATTCATATTGTTTAGTTCATGTACAAGATTTATAAAAGATACGTAAAGGTACTTTGTTTCATGGATCAGTTCTTCTGTCACTAACATTTCCACCAGTATGTTTCTTTTTCATTTCTCATTACTATTGTTTGATGCAAAATAACACTGCTGTACTTTCCATATCTCCAACAGTAGCCAGTTTGGCATTATTATCAGAAAGCCGATTTTTGAGAATAACTGTAATGTTAGAATAGCATTGCTCGCATATGCATTTGTTTACATTTTCATAGTCACACTATTTTGTCCTGCAGTTGTTAGTGATCCATTTTAAAGTAACTTATCTTTTTTAGAATTTTGTATCCATGTATCAAAATGTAGAGTATTTTTGTAAAACTGAACTTTTGGTTTATGCTCATAGCACAGAATATCATTGGTGGTATGTTTCCTGAAATGAAGCGCAGGCCTATTGTGAAGCATATGACTGAAATTTGAAATGTATTTAAGTCGAGATCAAGCAGATATGGTTAACGTGAATTCTCCTGTTTTAACAATGGATTTCCTAACTTGTATAACATGATGCATGCGCTAGGATTCTGGTGTTTTTTCTCGTTCTCATGCATCTCAAATGGCACTTTGACTCATCCATTAACTGTAGATCAGGTTAGAGCGCAGTAGTGGTGTTTCCAAGCATTCCATTCCTCTTGGGTAGGAGAGTTAAGAGCACTTGAAGTTGTGTGAGACGCGTGGAACAGTATGCCTCTTAAAGCCATACCAACACAGAAAGTCAACCTGTGACTTTGGTTTCATGAATGTAATTTTTACCTCATGGTGTGGACAGAGCTTGCTCAACCGCGGACCAATTACAGTTTTAGATCATATATTTTCAAGCAGAGGGAGTGGGTGGGGTGGCACTAACTGTCACCTGTGTCACTATACATTCATCAGATTTTGTCTTGGATTGTGGTGGTGTTTCTTGTTTTTGCGTCCAGTTGGTTAATTTAAGCATCCAGGATGCGACTCTGCAAATAGTCACTTCCATCTGAAAAAAAAACATGTGAAATATTGATTTAGCTGTGGTGGAGATAGCACACAAATCTTTACACAAAATTGGTTTTGTCCTTCAGTCATGTAAATGAATATCCATGTATATTTAAATGTGAAATATACTGCAGGGGTATCTTGACTTTCAGTTGTGATGCTTTCAACAGAACTTTTTGTGCCTTGATAACTGTTTCTCTGCTGTGTTTACTGGTGTCCCTTCTGTGTCATTGCAGTTTGTCTCCTTGTCCTTTTTATTCTCCAGGATTTGCTTCAAATCGGAACACTTTTAACAGATTGAAATGTATTTCTAAACATAAGTGTAACCATAGCACACACTGTTATATTTCAGTAGTATCATTTTCTCATAGGCAATCTGTCAAGATATCAGTTATTATACTCAACATAAATAGTGTGCAGCTTCACCAGTGAATTGTCAACTTATTTTCTGTTAGTGTTTTTGTTTTTTTTTCATGCCTCATGAGATTTGTACAATTGAGGTAAAAGGGACGAAGTAGTGGAGATTGTTTTATGGAAAGCTTTCGTGTGTTGATGTGCTTGTCAACATTACTATTGTTGCTGTGAAATGCGTGATTAAAAAGGAGCAACCATGATAAAGTTACTGTTAAATGCCAATAGTGTGAGCTCTATCCTGTGTGTGTAAAGAGTTTGCTCACTTTTCCTAGTTTGCTTTCAATCTCACATTCTCCGAAGGTTCTGTTGTATCCGTTCTGTGTAGCTTGAGCTTTAGTATCTACCTTACGACCCTGCAGTAGGGATAATGGTCAACCCCAGTGTGTTATCATACAACTGAACTATTATTAACATGTACTTTGCCTCGGTCTGGACATTTGTATACTCTTCAGTTTATATCTGTAATCCTGCTGCTACATTAAATGAATTAATACAAATTTTTGTTCTTTATTTATAACCCTCCACCCCACAAACGCTCATGAAAAGTACAGAAAGATATATTATCACTAAAAATAACTTTTACATTGCAAAATCTCCATCAATTCATGCAGTAAATCTTTTCAGAATGGACTTCCCATTTGTTATTTTAAATTGGAATATTTTTGTTCAGAATGTTAAGGAAAGTTCAGAATTAATAAGGAAAAAAAGCAAGTCACAGTCGACTAATTCTTCGATTGAGACTCCGTTGAAAGAAGGATAGGATGTCCTCTGAGTCAAACCCAACATCAAACTCAGGTTTTTTCTTGAGAGCTATGGCAGCAACCGCTATGGCCAACCAGGCAGTCAGGCCCCATATGTGATACCGGCTTCCTGAGTCGGGATCCACAAAATAAAAGAAGTGCAATGGCTCCATCGTCCCAGTGGCACCGTAGGCAGAAACGTGGTCCTTCTCACAAGTGAAGAAGTCCAATGGGACAGTGAACACATCACTGACCTCGGATGGGTTTGGACAGGGACTAAATGCCTCCTTTATGAAGCCAACCACCGGGGTCACCAAAAGACCACTCTGTCAAAGAAGGAGAGGTATGACTGACGGGAAGTGAGAGACATAGATCAGCTGATGCCCTAGAAGTTAATAATTCTGTTTTACCTTGCTGATAATGGGGAACAGTCTGCAGACCACCTGGACATCATCAGGTTGTAAACCAATCTCCTCTTGTGCTTCTCTCAGGGCAGTGTCCACATCATCTCTGTCACTGGGGTCTCTCTTCCCTCCCGGGAAACACACCTCACCAGCACTGGTCCTCAGCTAGAGACGAACACAAGTTAGTCGACAGTTGGTAACTCATAGAGATGAGCATTCAGTATAGCAGTCATGATGGTTACCTCCTTTGAACGTACGGTCATCAGGGTGCACAGCTCTCCATTCCTCACAAACAGTGGGATCAGCACTGAGGCTTTAGGAAGCGCAGGCACGTCGGGGTACTTGTTACCAATGTCAAACTGCTTTAAAAGGGCTATCGACTCCTCTTTAGAGTGCATGCTTGAAGCTCGATTTCAATTGGAGGAGGAATATGATTTTATAAACGGTGATATAGTAATAGTACGTTAATGGGTAACGTGCAGCAGAGTTACAAATCTCAACAAACTGAAGGGGGGGTCAGGCCAGACTGAATGTTACACAGATAATTTCATGTTTGCCAATTTTCAGCAACGATAACAAGAACACTTGATCATGGTGTCAGTAAATGACAAGGAGAGCTGAAGCTGTGTTAAAGCAATGTTAGCTAACTAGCACGACAGCTCCACCTAATGCAAATGAAAACAGGAAGTTACATTGTTAGCTTACTGGGAGAAAAAAACACGTTACTGTCGATGACGGAGTTAAATATACCGAGTTCGCATTGCTATTTCCTCGATAGGCATACAACAGTACGACTCCCAGGCTAGCGGGTAGCACACCGATGTGACGTCAGAGACAGCGTCGCGCTGGAACGGTCAAGGGTTGATCCAAACAATAAGAGGGAGGGGGGGGCGCAAACTTTGAACCAGTCAATATTTCGGAGACAAGTTAAGAGGATGAATGAGTTCTGCAGGACAAGTATCTTAATACCTCTAACTTCTATTTTTTGGAAAAACATTGGTTTCGTAACTGCCTCTGTGAAGATCTTTATCACTTTATCTCTACAATAGTACATTCTGAGTCCTCCTGATAAGATCTCAAACGGAAGAACGTGTCAGACAGTTTGAGGTGTTGCGACGAGCGAAACGGAAATGCACTTTCATCTCTTTCTTCAATGTATATCATCCTCTGTGAATTTCATATTCAACTAATCATATTGTACTCTAAAAATCTAGAAAATCATTAATAATAGCGTCTGTTGTGCAACATTCAAGATTTTCTATATATCCAACATAGCAACAGTATAATCTTCACATATGATTGTATACATAAATCATCTTGTACAAGAAATTTTGATTTGTGTTTCTAGAGTGTGTGTGCCTGGGGTCCTCAGTTCACCTCATTATTAACGTTTTTCTATTCTTAAATGTGGGATCCTTGATGGGTTCTCTGCACTGCTGCATGAGAAGGTGGTGCTCTAATATTATATATCATACTGTTCATCCCA
The DNA here is from genome assembly GCA_901007825.1 of Macroramphosus scolopax. Lineage (NCBI taxonomy): Eukaryota > Metazoa > Chordata > Actinopteri > Syngnathiformes > Centriscidae > Macroramphosus > Macroramphosus scolopax. The sequence goes on from CAAKHC010001563.1 coordinate 18,307, forward strand.
CATTTACTGCCACCTGTTTGGAACCGGGTCACGGTGGCTCAGCAAGTTGATCTGATCATGTTAACTGTGGCTATACGGACCGATTTTCACTCCTTCAGGGAAACATGAATATATGCAACCGAAATAAAACAGGATTAAAGGTGTCTACGGGATTGTATTGCCGTAAACTGTTCCTTGATGAAAATGTCATATGGGCGGAAGAGGATTAGGGCCACAGTAAAAAAGAGTTCTGAGTTTTTCCCAAATTCTGACTTTAAACGCAGAATTCTTTGAGATTAAAGTCTGAATTTCAAAAAAGAACTAAAAAACATGTTTACAGTGTCTATCATCTTTCTTATAAAAGAAATACAGACAGTACATTCCAAGTCATTTTATGGCATAATGATCAACATTATACAAGTCAAAACAGAAACGTGCAAACTGGAGGCTACTTCCACTTGACTGACAGCTCACTTAACATAAAGCAGCAGCCTGAGACTTTAGACACAAAGAGCCAGAGCAAAATGATATTTTTCTATATCCAAGATAAAGCTGTAATTTTCAGGTAAAATTTGTACACATAAATTAACAAATAAAATTAGTTTAACAACCAAAATATCCATAGTATAAATAATGAATCAACTTCATTGTTTTAAATTCGGAGGGGGAAAGAAACATTCCTCTTGATGTTATTTACAACCCACAAGTCACATTTTGTGGATTCTTGTGTAGAAAAATAAAGATTCATAACGCAGGAAAGCTAAGGAGGTTCATTCATCACAGTGGTCCCAGTCGTCGTTGATTTCAGTCGTCTCCCCAGCCCAGCATCAGGTCAAACTTTGTACTTCTCCTTGGCTTGGTCATTTAGTATGCAGATGTGCTGTGAAATAATTGAATACAAACAAGGTCAGCCAATTAATCTGTTTTGGCAGTTGACTCAAAGTAGTTGCAGTTTGATTGATATAAAACTTGTGTATGTAATGACAAATATCCAGTTGAAGCATGGTTCACTGACGTATTGACAGTGCACTGCTATGATCTGCATAGAACAGAGATTTGTTCCCACGCTCTTGATTGGGAGGAATTAAATGCTGCAAACTCACACTGAGATCTCTGAAGTACTCATTATAGTCCAAAGCGTAGCCCACCAGAAAGGCATCCGGTACCTCAAAGCCAATGTCTGAAGGCAAAATACAGATTTCGCCAGTGTTAGTCATGAAAACAAGACAACGATCTTTGTATGCAGGGGAAGTAAAACTGTTAGTTATCTGAAGTGAGATACAGAAATATTTTATTTAAGAGGCTCTGTTGTGAAGCTGTTCTTCATCTGACAGACGAGCGAAGCAGTTAGTTAAAACTGTTACAGTAACAAGTGTCTTTCAGAGACAATCTTTAAGAGATTATCCAACTCAAACCTAAAAGCGTTACATAATAAGAGACGGCGTGAACTTGTGGTTATCAAGCGTGCGTTAGTGCGAGGATTTTATCCTGATATCAATGTTAATCCTGCACAGAAAAATCAGCTTTACCAAATAACACTACGAGTCATCCAAAGACCCAAACACATGTGAGAGCATGAAAAGGACTTTTACCAGACGCACACACACATCAAATGTCCCGATGTAAAGCAGTCAAACGAGTGAAGATGTACTCACAGTCTGGTCTGTACCCTGAACTCCTCGGGGTCCTCTTCACCAAAAGACTGGAAGACAAGTAAAAGGAAATAGGGAGCTGATCGAGTCTTTCAGTATTATATAATCGGGAATATCATTTATCCGTAATGTACAGATCCTGGTGACAAGATCTCCTTGTGTGTGTTGATAATCTTGCCAGTGTTTCTTTTGTTTATTTCTTCATTTTGCTTATGTCAAAAGCAACTTGTAATAATACTTTTGTCTGTAAAACGGCAGAAAACTGTGTCAACTGTCAACAAATCTCCAACGTCCCAATATTGTTATCAAATTTGTTGTCGGATCAACAGCATTCAGTTTTTTGCAATTTTACCACAAGACAAAGAACCAAGTCACTTAAGATTAAAGACATTTTTTGCCTCACAAACAAAAATTCTGAAAATACAAGTTATTTTGTCATTTTCTGTAGCTCTACTCGTCTTTGCAGCTCTACATGAAAGCAGCTGCATATTCAGCAAGCCAAACTGCTATTTTTAAACACATGCAACTCTGCTCCCTCACATTTCCTGTTTCAACCTGTCATCAGGAATAGAACAGAGAAACGGCCTCTGCAGTTAATTTAACATAACGGCAGATTAACTCTTAAGCTGCTCCCTTCCTCTGTCATATTACGTCTCTAATACAGTCGGAAAGTAAGAGTGTCCATTAGCTAAAAGCAGTGTTACATCCACTCTTTCTGGAAACACACCAGCTGGCTATATCTGACGTTAATCATTCAGCTTCCTGGATTTGATGGTGCCTACCTTACCACTTTAACCATCTTGGGATTACATTCACTCAGGAGGGAAAGTAGAGTCTGCATCGTCCTTCCTGTCTCCACGATATCCTTTTATAATGGAGGCCACATTAAGTAGAAGCATTAACAGAAAGCAACGCTACTCACATGGCATTTACATCCAGTTGGTTTTTACAGGAAATCTGACATTTTATAAATTACAAGACAAAGACACTTGTACACACTCGTGCAAGAAATATTATTTCAGCATCAGTTTGATGAGATTCTGTCCAGTAGGAAAATGTATGAATATATCATTAAGATATATATATATATATACCAGTTTAGAACATGTTGCCTGCCAGTTATACAGAAGGAGAAAGGGCTTACCTCAACTATCAAAACGTTCTGCAGAGGCAAATGAAAGGACAGTTAATGAAGTACAAGTGTGAAAGTCGTAGTAATTGAAGTACTTGTGAATCAGACGACTAACCTTGCCTGAGAGACTTGACAGCTCATCCCCGCCTATGACTTTGACGTTGTTTGTTGATTTGTCATTCTAGGGGATGCAGAGGAGATCATTTTAGTGTGGTTGCATCAGAATAACTTCATAGATCCTCATCAGCTTCAGTAACATTCCACAAAACATAATTTTTTAAGTACATCTGTGCGTTGCGCCCCGTCTCCCCGGGCTGGAAACACTGCAGTGGCCTATTTCTCAGTTGATAAACATTGTTCTTTTTTTTTTTTAATCAAAGGCCTTATCGCACGCTGCACAACAGCACAAGTGGTTCCTAGAAAAGAAATGAGAGAGGCAGCTTACACAGTAGCTCTTCACCCTAATGAAATCCACTGTCAGCGGCACTGATTTATCACTGTTCTGGTTCAGCGCCTTAATGTAGTCCAGCAGGTCTGCGAAGAACTTGTAGCCCCCCTTCAGCACACACAGAGCTACGATGTGGTGTCCCCCCATGTCCCTGATGATGTCCCGGGCCAAGCGCTCAGTCCTGGACCAGAGAAGAGAGGAGGACACACAACTAGACACAGACTCATGGTTGCATCAGCGAGACAGATTTCTGTTCTCCCTTTCCAAATCCTCATTTCAATCCACTTTGTGATTTGACAAACAAATACAGCTGCACATCAACGAGAGTGGGTGTCAGATGACTTGACAGAAAAACAGGAATGTAACAGCACCTGTCCATGATGAGTCCGTGGGGGATGATCACTTTGTCCAAATCGTTCTCATAATGTCTGGGGACACAGAAAAGGTCCAGCTCATGGCCCTTCTCATCATCAGCGATCTGGAGAAGGAGACGAAGAAAAAGGAAGAAGAAGAAGAAGAAGAAAAAGAAGAAGAAGACACCCTTTCAACTCTGCGCAAAACGGTTGGCCCTGACAGACAACGAGCGCCATTTAATCACAGTGAAGCCATGCTGTCCCTGACACCAGCGAGCCTGTCGCCCACCTGTTTATCCCCGCGCACACACACACACACACACGCGTGAGGAGACTCCGGAGGAAATGAATATTTGACGTGAAATGCTGATTGGAAAGGCGCCTGGCACCTGCTGGATGTCATCACAGGCCTCCGGTACCACACCCTGACAAGTGGACAAATTAATTACCGAAGACAAACCCGAGCTAGCAACACACACAAACAAAGCCTCACCTCCAGATACGAAGCCATGTCGTCTCAGTCCCTCTCCGAATCAGTGTGATTTGTGAGCAGTCATGCTCGGGGGGTCGTCGCCCGGTGGTCGCTCCGCTCTGGCTGCTCTCCTCTCACCAACTGAACGAGCAGCATATGCAACGGTGCTCGTGTGTCGGAGTTTAAGCCCGTTACGTCAGAATCCCGTTTACCTACCCAATAATCTGATTTAGCCGACACAACCTGAGCTTCAAATACGGGTTACTACTACCAGCGTTTATCTTGGAGTCGGCGGCGGCGACGCGCAGTGTTACGAAGAGGCTGCGGATGACGCAGTTTTAAAAATATATCGGCTCACGGTTAATCCTCGACACTTCACGGCTCTGTGCCAGGTTTTACTGTATTTATGGATTTTGACCCAACATTAAAATCGTCATATTCCTCCTTAGTATTAGTGTACTTTGAATTTAATTTAAGAATCTCTTGCTGTTTTATTTGTTGACCGTTGGATTTTCTTCATGGTATGGCCATGGCCGTACGCAGGGTTTTAGGGATACCGAGGTCCAGAAGTTGTGCTTACTTGGGTGGGGTGGGGTGGGGTACACGATGATACCAAGGAGATCATTATGGTGTGGCCTCGATTTTTTTTTTTTTGCAATTGATTTTTGTTCCTCTAATATTTCTGAGATGGTGAAGAAAATAAATGAAAATGAGTTAACTCTTTGGATGAAGTCCCGTATTACTTGTGTAGATGTTTGACATTGCATTCTCTTGTCTAGCTTCTGGCATGTTCAGTATGTGTAACGGCGCAGGAAACATACATCAGATGATGTCTGGGGAATTAGGGTTCTTTTGAGCCAATTATTCCACAACCTTTAGTTCACACACTTCAGAAAATATACCGAGGCCAAGGACCTCCATTGAACCTACTAGCATCTGTTGTGGTTTGATCCAAACACCGAGTTATTATATTGGAAACATGGCAAATTTGTCTACAAACAAGCGTTTAATCATAAAACAGGATCCTCATCCGACCAGTTGTAAGAGAGATGTACAATTTCAAATTAATCCATATTGGTTTAAAGTAGTGCCGTGACTAGCCCTTATTATTCATCCTAGATGAATCCGTTAATTCTGAGAGTCTGTCCGTAGCAGCATGTCAAGCCTAGTTCACAATTTATTTCAGTATGACAGTTGTAGTCTGAGAATCATAGAACACACTGACCTGATCAGAATATTCACACATTGCCTCTGCTTGTGTCTGTTCTTATCCAATAGGTGCTCTCCCAACAATTCCACACTTGTGGTGTAATAAAATGTGTTCAACTTTTAATGGCTAGTTTTTAAGAACTTAAAAGAGAAAAGAAACAAAACAGTGAAAGCCAAAAAAAAAACACCACATTTATGATCCCAATTTAATAAGTGAAACAGAAACAATTTTCTCCATCTTACAAAACATAATTCCAGGTGTTGCACAACACCAGACATATGGCAACTGTGAAAACAGAATGAACATGTTCTCAGAGTTCAGAACGCCAAAGAAGCAAATAACAGTCTTTATGAGTGCCGCTTGTGAGCATGAGGCCAAATCTCCAATGACACCATTCCCCATATAGAGTCCTACTTTTAGCTGGAGACCCACATACAGAGCTGTGACCACGGGCAGAAAGTAGAGCACAATCCAGATGAAGACAGCGTGCTATGAGACAAGACCTTAAAGAAAGAAACTCATTTCTTCTTCTTCTCATCTTTCTTGGCGCCATCCACTTTGTCCTTCTCCTTGTCTTTGTCATCCTTTTTCTCCTTGTCATCTTTTTTCTCTTTCTTTCCTTCGTCTTTTTCCTGTCCTTCCTTCTTTTCTGCGTCTCGGTTGGAAATTTTGTTGTTGATCAGGTTGTGCAGAGCCACCACAGAGCGTATGAGTGATGCCAAGTAGACCACCAACATCTGGTCATTGGTCTTCAGGTAGAATGCTTTTGTGAAGTCCTGCAAAGAAAAATCCAAGAGTTAAAAAAAAACAAAAAACACATTCATCTTATTGTAGAAAAACAACAAAACAACAGACGAAACAGTCAACCTTAAGTGAAATTAAAGATACTGTTCCACAATTAGAAGAGACCTCATTGATAACCACACAAAATGAATGAATAATGTGTAAAGAAATTCCAATTAAATAGAGGATTTCTAAATTCATCATCACTACAGCAGGCCCACTACTTTAACCCCCAAAAATGGTACCAATGTTCAATGCATTTTTCGGGTTGGACCAACTGAAGTTTTGGCCAATCTGTCAACATGACGAGTTGTATTGCTATTAATAAACCGATAGATTGTGAAAAAGAAGTGGCCATATGCAGCATGATGTTCGACAGAAGGCTTGATTTTTATATTTTGGCTCTTACCATCTTTCTTTTTTGGAAATGGACATTGCCA
>CAAKHC010001566.1:19461-49300 GCA_901007825.1 Macroramphosus scolopax
ACCGCTCGTCCCCGTAATAGAATGCTGTCAGCGTCATTAATTACAAATTGTAGTTGTTTAAAATGAAACGTAAATCTGAAATAGTAAAAAAGTAAGAAGAAAAAAAGTAATGTAGGCGTTTATACGTAAAAAAAAAAAAAAAAAATTTAAATTTTTTTTTTTTTTTTTTAATAATTTTTTTTGTAATATAGTATAATGGCGGTATTTTTTATAATACCGGTATTGTCTTTAGATATCGAGTTGTACGATATTATCGGTATATTGCCCAAGCCTACATACAGGTTTACTGTTCCTGTAACACTAACAGGTGACAATAATGTGGAACAAGAAGAAGAATGCAGCCATATTGTTGCAGTCAAAGAGAGAATAGTTTCAAATTGTTGGTATATTAAATATGTCTTCTATTAGTACCACAACGTATATCTGTTATTCTTTTGGCTTAAAAGAGAAACATGAAGCTAAATCTAAACTAGCCTGGCATAATGACAACAAATCTTTCTTTTCTTCTTTGGAGTGTTGAGGGATTTCAGTAAAGCAGGGTGAAATCTGTGTTGAGCCAAGAACAATATTGAGTGGAGCAGTGCAGCTGTGAGTGACAGGATTGTTAGCGAGGAGTGAAAATTCTCTTCGCTTCACTCACATCCTCTGAACTCAGCCAACGGTTTACTTTTGTGTTACCATCATTTAACCACAATATATTAACAATTAATTAAACATTAAACCTAAAGCATTTTTTCTTTTCTTTTTCGTAGAAGCTGGTCTACAGCCAACCAGGATTATGGTTTTATTATTGACGGAGCCACTCTGTCAATGGTGCTTAACTCCTCCACCGACTCCAACGCCAGTCTCTACAAGGACCTGTTTCTGCAAATTTGTCAAAACTGCACAGCTGTGCTCTGCTGTCGAATGGCTCCTCTACAAAAGGCACAGGTAAGAACGATGGCTTAGAGAGATAATTTCATTCACTTGCGTTCAGATTTTGCCTTTAACAGTTGCCCACTGTCTTGCTCTTTCTTTAGATAGTTAAATTGGTGAAGAACTCCAAAGGCAGCCCCATCACCCTCTCCATCGGAGACGGTGCCAATGATGTCAGCATGATTTTGGAAGCTCACGTTGGCATCGGTAAGAAATCACATATTGACTAAGGATCTATAATCACAATGATGGTTACCTTCTTGTTGTGACATTGCATAATTATCTGTTGTTGGTTTTTCAGGTATTAAGGGTAAAGAGGGTCGCCAGGCAGTGAGGAACAGTGATTATGCCATCCCCAAACTCAAGCACCTCAAAAAACTTTTGTTGGCTCATGGGCATCTGTACTATGTTCGCATTGCTCACCTTGTGCAATATTTCTTTTACAAGGTAGGAGGTGTAAACACTTCTGGCACTTTGACTTCATTCATCTGGATAAGAACATGTTGGATTCAGCAAACTCATTATTAACCGAACCCAACACACTCACTTGATTTCAGGATTATGTTTTAGATAAATGGATTTGACAGGATCAGACCTTTTTACGTATTAAACATTTTTTTTCGGTTGAACTCAGGTTAATGTAGTTCATTTTTGTACCTACACCATAAGCACATGGGAACCTACGAATGAATTGATGATTTGTTTTTTTTGATGATTTCTTTTTCCATCAGTCTGAGTGTTTTCTCCTCTTCCCTACAGAACCTTTGCTTCATCTTACCTCAGTTTTTGTACCAGTTCTTCTGCGGGTATTCCCAGCAAGTGAGTATCCTGAGGCCCCTTGAGACTCGAAGATGATCTGATCATGATAGGAGGCAGTCTTCCTTGAAATCACACCATCTCGTACTCCTGAATGCTGGACTCATTCCCCTAGATTTTCCCTCCCTTATTGCCCCTGGGATGTGTGAACTCTGATTGATTTGTTGATGTGCTGGCTGTAGACAGACATGACATACATGTGTCATGTTCAGCCACCATGGTACGTTCCCTGTGGATGTTATGTAATCTTAGTGGCAACATATTATAGGAATTATAGGATAGGCGATCAAATTTTAGTTTGGAGCACATTGATGAATTCATCCGGTTTATTAATCAATAATGTAATTGATTTGTCTAGTTTTATAGCGTGGCGATGGTGAAAGGAGCATTTTAAAGTGCTTTTGTCCAAAGCGCTGTACAATGTAATCTCTTGGGTGACTTCTTCCCATCGTCATTCTAACTGGCACTTAGATCTTTCATACTTACATGAAAGATGTATATAATCTTGCTTATATGATGAACTATATCTGCAAGTATGATGTGTGGGTGTGTGTGAGAGAGAGTTTTGTCCTATCCATGATATTAACCCCTGGTTGCCCCATCCCTCCCATTCCTTACCCACGCCCTTTCCCTTCACTCCCTCCTCCTGTGCCCGTCCTCCCCAGCCTCTGTATGATGCAGCCTATCTGACGATGTACAACATCTGCTTCACCTCTATGCCCATCCTGGCTTACAGTCTCTTGGAGCAGCACATCTGTATTGAGGTTCTGCTGGACAATGCTACCCTCTACAGGTAAACCTGGGAATCTTCAAGGAACAAAACCCAGCTAGCTCTGAATAAACAAACTTGTTACTTGAGTGAAACAACTTTGCCACCTTTGATCAGGAAATATATCTTTGTATGCAGAATTCTACATCTGTCACTAACCAAGTCAACCCAGTTTTATTTTTTTGGTTTTAGGGATAACTGCTCCCCTTACCTCACTTTCTAGTGTTTCTCCTCATTAGAATACATTATTTGAACAGGGGTATTAAATAATGATTTAAAGTGCCTTTGTTTTTCATTACTGTCTTTAGAGGAATTGCCAAGAATGCCATGTTGCGATGGGGACCTTTTCTCTACTGGACTTTACTAGGACTCTTCCATGGCTTGCTCTTCTTCTTTGGTGTTCGGTATTTGTTCAGTAACCCGGCACTGCAGGATAACGGCCAGGTTTGTTCATCTACTGAATGGTTAAAGTATAGAAATAACACAATTGGGTATTCTTCTTCAAATTCATGTGGTCTTGTTTCTTCCTTATGTACAGGTTTTTGGAAATTGGTCATATGGAACTATTGTCTTCACTGTCCTTGTCTTCACTGTCACACTCAAGGTAAAGTACTCCCATGTTGTTTATGAAAGGGTCAATTATGATCCGTGATTTTACAGGATGAGATGTATTCAACAACATGTGATCGAACAATGTTTAATATTTCACGTGTCCTATTTGGCTTAATTTCTTTCTGATATTCTAGCTCGCTCTGGACACACGACACTGGACATGGATCAACCACTTTGTAATCTGGGGCTCCCTGGCTTTCTACGTGTTTTTCAGCTTCTTCTGGGGAGGAATAATATGGTCAGTCAACAAATCAGAATAATACTATCTATGCAGTCATGGGTGTTCACCTTTCCCTTTTTACTTCCATCTGGCCTATTCACCCCTCGTAGCTCTTCCTGCCAGTCTAAACCCAAGTGTTCCCTCTCCTGCAGGCCTTTCCTGAAGCAGCAGCGTTTGTATTTTGTGTTTGCCAACATGCTGAGTTCAGTGTCAGCCTGGCTCGTCATCATCCTGCTCATCCTGCTCAGCCTGCTGCCAGAGATCCTTCTTGCGGTATTCCGCAAGCCCCGCGGCCCCCACGCTCGCCAGGTAGGGTGCACAGGCACACACACACGCACCTGCACAGGCACACACATACATGCACAGACATACACACACACACACACGCACACACAGGTACACACACACTTCAACATTTACTCTATCTTCTTCTCTGTTGCTTTCTGCCTTCTCAATCTCGGATTTAAATGCTCAAACTTCAAATCTATTCATTGTAACATTTTAACCATTTGACCACCTATTTTCTCGAGGGTTCTGTCATTGTTTATGGAGATCACACTTGATGTCTCTCCATGTGAATTTGAATATGTATGTTGGTATATTTAAGAGTGAGATAAGAATTATATTGCTGTGAAGTTTACATGACTCTGTATATTCAGTTTTGCAACATAGAGAGGACTATTTGCCTTTACGACTCCTCCCTCACCTTTGTTCTTGGTGATCTGGATGAGGTGAATGAGAGGGAATTAAACACACTAGATTATTTTTTCTTCACTTAATGTGAAATTTTTGTGAACTGACATCCAAACACACCTCTGATCCTTGATAGCCTTTAGCATTTTTGTTTGAATGTATATGTTAGTGGCTAAACTGGTGAAAGGAATGACTTACTGTTACTGTAGTTATCTAGATACTGAAGATCTTCCCATTTTAACCTTATTTCAACAAATCTTCAACCTTTCTAACCTTTTCTTGTTTCCACAACTACTACTCTCGCTTATGCACTTTTAACTCTTCTTCCTACTCTATCTCACTGTCTCCTTTGTCTCTATTGCTTCCTGGACCTGCCTCACTAAAGATGAAACACCGCCTTCCTTCCTCGGGGACTTCTACTATCTTCATGTTGTCGCAGACCGCTAGCACTCACAGCTTCTCATGGAGTGACTGAGGTCTCTTTTTCTTTCTGTCAGCACTTGTGCTTACGTCTCTTCCTGCAGTTTCTGTGCCTGCCAGTCTTGCCTTTTTCCTACCTGTTGTTTCCTTCCTCCTCCACTTTTAAATGACTTTCTTACCTTCCAAGTAACTCCAGGGATGTTGTTCAGTGTCAAATTGTAGTTGCCGCTGGATAGAACAACTGATTTAGACATCTCAGATTAACTATTTGAGATGCTATCCTTTGAAGGTTGCACATTCAAACCTTGACATGAGTGCAATAGTTTATGTACATGAAGTTGGGAGGAATATTGGTCAGTGGGAAGGTCTATGCCCAAAAACAGTGTGGAGTAGGACTGTGTGTCCTTGCTGAAAACATGCTGTCAGTCTTCCATCCTTGTCTGTCCAGTTGTGCCAGTCAGTGTCTCCTCTCAGCTGCCTGTGCTGCTGCAATGCCTGCTGCCTACGCATGTCCAGTCAGGTGAATGCAGCACATCCAAGCATCCAAATCTGCATGAGGCTCAAGCCAGCAACCTCCTCCTGGACACTCACCACGACCCCTTTAGGCCACTGCATTTAATATGCGTTTACGTGTGTGTATGTTTAAGCCCTACCTGCCGAGCGTGGGGTCGCAGGGCTTGCAGAACACTACAAGAAGAATATATTGAATAAAGCTTGTCATAGTGGATTGCTCACCCTTTTTGAGGCTTCTGAGAAGTATTGTGAGGAAAGGGTGTCTTAAAACACTCCTGGACTGACGTCACTTGTCCATCTGTCTCCCAGTCGCTTAAGTCTTTGTGTATGTCCATGTATGTTTCCTGTGTATATATGTATGTTGTGCAAGAGCGAGCACAAGACGGAGAGAGGCAAAGTGTGTGTGGCAGTGTGTATGTCTGTCAGCTTAGTTACGTCTTTGGTGTCTCTTGCCTCAATCCTTCAGAAGAAGCTGGTTCAGTCGAGTGTGGGGGGCCACCAGTCTCCCCGGTCTTCAGCCAGGCCCCTGCTCATGAGAACCTTTTCAGATGAATCCAATACTGTCATTTAAACAGGTACCAGCCCACCTTCAGGCCATTTAAGCCAATCTAAGTCTCCGTGAGCCAACGTCTTCACCAGTTCTGGCCTCTAACTCTTCCTCTAACAAGTGAACTAAAAGCATAGGGCATAAAAGCATTTCCAACAACACCCAGTATGTTCCTATGTGTTGTGTAAGCTGATATTGGCTGGCTGAAGAGATGCATATTTTCCAGTCAAGATTTTTGTTTTAGTAAAAATGGTTCAAGTGGTGCATTTAATGAACATGTTAAATGCATCTTTAGGCCTTAAGCTGCAAAGCTCAACCTTTTTTTTTGTGTACATCCTCATGCTCCTTTCAGCCTCCCTTTGGATGCCTCTCTTTACCGTCTGCATGTCCTTTGAAAATCATTTCCTTTTAGTGTGGTGCTTGCTGTTCTCTTGGGTTTACTCACCTTTCAATGTGTATCAACAAAGCTGGCCTGCCTTCTTTCTTACCCCATGGTGACTTGTGGACTGACTGTGATGCAGTGGTTTGGTTATTTCGTCCTGTGTGCATGTTTAAACTTGTGCTGTTGCTCACGTCTGCTCACCTTATTGGAAAATATTGACTGGATGTGCTGAGATGTGACCGCTGAGCTAGTTAATTGCTTTATGTGACTGCCATAACCCCCTAGTAAAGGCTGCTGCATTACATACAGTGGATGGACCAGAAAATAAATGAAAACACCACATGATAAAATGTTGAAATTGTAGTACATTTTTAAGAAATACTTTTCTACTTTGTATTGTTATTTAATTCCATGAATTTGTATTACATATTGTATTTTATGTGTATATGGTCTGAATAAGCATACAACCAATCTCATACCTGGCTCTCATTATGAAAAGATAAACGTGCACTTAACTGTATAGAAAACGTGTCTGCGGCACACTTAGATATCCTTTTAAAAGCATGTTTAGAAGATTTGACCAATGTCCACAATGTTTTATCAAAACAAAAAAATGAATAATAAAGTTCTTTCTCATCCTTCGGAGAAGATGGACGGACTTAATTAAATTGACAGAGTAGAAGAAAGTTCCACAATCCCTCACAACTCTACATTTGATATTGCTGCTTGCATTGGCAGCAACATCAGAACACTTCAAGTGGGTCAAAGGTCACTTGAGATTCATTGGTTTTGGGGTGTTATCATTTTTTGTCTCCTCCAGTATGTAGATCTTAGTGGCCCCTCCTGAAAAACTAAACAACCAAAAACACCACCTTTGCCAGGGTCATCCAAATCTGTTTCTTCATATTAGCTGCAAGATTTTTGCATCAGCAGCTTAACCTGCATTTCTGTTCTCCCACTAGCTGTCAGAGGATGACCTCCTACAAACATCCAGGTAAACCAACAGCAGAAAAAGAAATGTTCTGTGTCTCTGAAATGTCCTTGCTGAACCTCAGCAGATTAATACACTTGAAATCAGGATCAATTCCATTTACTAATTTCTTTTTTTTCTGGTGGAGGGAAAGTTCTCCTACTTTCATCAATGGTGGCAATGCGGCCGGTCGCAGCTTTATTCTGTGATGATTTTGGGTGATTTCAAGGTGTCTCGTCTTTTCTCTTTTTTTGCAGGGGCATGAAAGTACAAACTTAGTATAAAGTAAAACATGTCTGCTTGTGTTTCTCCAGACTGCAGCAGTCACACCACTATCCTACAAGCACCTGAAGGAGCGCGAGTAAAAGGCAGCAAGGACAAAAACAGAGGCATCTACAACGAGCCAATCAGGACGGACCTGATTGCCGTCATGCCTGATCAAACAGGAGGAGGAAAGAAGCAGAGGAGATGTTCTGACTGTGGGAAGGAATGAGAAAAGGGTTTAACAGTCTGTTGACTTCTGTCACTCTTCTCGGTCCTTCTCTTCCCATTCCCAACTATCCCCCACACCTACGCATGCCTGCAGAGCAGTGCCCTGCACTATTTTTAAAAATATCTACTCAGATGACAGGCATGAGTATTTTCTCTTTTACTTCAAAATGAATGCATACACGGCTGCCTTGACAGAAGCTCTAAACTGCTGTGTTTTAACAAGCAGTTGTAATATCCACTCCGAGAATGGTTCACCTGCATGAAAGAAGGCTCAAAAGACGTTTTCACTCCACTGATGTTTAGTCTTCTTTAGTGTGAGCAAGGATTTTGCTCATCCACACGACAAAACCATTATAAACAATTTTACATTTAAACTTTATTCTGCTTTACTATTATTGTGCTTTTCACAGTTTTCTTTCTTTAAAAAGCTATCATCAAAAAAAAGATATAAATATCACAGGTCCAAATCATCCGGAACCTGACAGTTAGAGCAGTTGTCTGGTTTCTTGTTGTTACTATTATTTATTTTCAACAATTAATCTGCAGTCGGTGTTGAAGACTGCGGTTGGAGATTAAATCTAGGCCATATAACTACTCATTCCAAAAAGTGTGTGTGTGTGTGTATGTAAGATTGAGAAATAGATTAGAGATGTAAAGGATATTCTGGCAATGCTCCGAGCATGACCCAAATATTCCAACCTCAGTGATAATTTAAGAATCCAATTGAGATGAGAAAATTAATATATGTGCTGCACTGTATAAAGCTTAGAAATATATGACCGCATCTGCTCGAAGCCAAAAAGATCAGACACATAAAGCGATCCAATATTGTCGACACGTGTGACATGTCAGTGTCAACATAGTTATGTGCAACCACTCTGGAAAGGCGTGTGTGCGCGTGCATGTGTGTGTGCGTGTGTGCGCGTGTGATGAAAACCACTATTACTTGAACATTGTTGATGTAATATGGTTTGACAATTCCTGCCCTATTAAGGAAACTCATTTGTTCATTGCGTAGATGGTCACTTAGGCACATGAACATATTCGTGTGCATGCACATCCATACATACATAAGATTAGGGTGCACACAATAACCACACACAATGCACTAAATTCTAAATGAGGTATTTGTGTTCATTATACATGACTTAGTTTGCATAATTTGTTTCAGGCAGGCTGAAGTTGGAGTGTAAAGAATAGCAACTCCAGTCCTGCAGAGTAAATAGAGTTGATGCCACTGTGAGGCTCTTTGCTCCATCACATTCTTTCTTTTTCAGGTCAAATCTGCTGACCAATAGGGTGATGGAGTGACCTCTTTGGTCTTCTGTCCCTCCCTATTACATCTTTTGTATACCGCTTCATACATTCCATTTAAAAAATGCAATGATTTCAGACACTTTTTTTTCCCACAAACGTATATTGTTATTCATATTTATTGTTGTCATTTTACTCACAAATGTTATATTTTTATTCCACAAATCATTTGTTTTTTTTATCTTGGAGAGTGGTGAACTTTTGTGCCAGTTGAGTTAGCCTGCATAATTACTCCTGTCCTGATGTGAGTCCGTGCCAATCACTTTGATAGTAGGCTTGGACAGTATCTATTTCTTTCCTAGCTTCATATCTTCCTGACATTTAACTTAGTTACACAATAGAAAAAAGAAGCTGAGCTACTGGGGTAGTCTTTGAGGATGGCTTCACATTTGCAGCAGCTAATCCACTTAGTGGTGTGAATAGAGGTTTTACATGTCACCCTCCTTAGCCACAGGTGTCTTGAGGCACTAGTGCACACAGCTTCAAATGTTGAATGACTCACTTTTATCCAATCGAGGAAACTGGTATTTTCTTTTTTACTACTCCTGTCACGGTGTCCCCCACTGACTCAGCCTCCTGTTTTACCAGACACTGACCTCTGGTGGTCTGTGCTATGCACTACAATACATCGCCTCAACGTCTCTGTTTCAGCTTAGGTGAAAGAGAAAATCCTACCTTTTGGCTTTCTAAACACTCCGGTATGATGTTATACCTTGATACTGTCCAAGCCTAATTTATAGTTTTTGTCATATGTACAAAGACAGGCAGCCCCCCTCCCCCCACCTCCAGGATGGATCCATTTCTGTTTACTGATCCGTATTCAGATGATAACTCATCATTTTTTCTTATTATTGTTATCAGGATTCCACCCTACATGTCTGTGGTTTCACATATCTGTGTCAGGATTTAGAGCGTCTCTGGAGCGGCGTATGCAGTCATAACGCCAAATGGAGATTTAAAGAGTTTTTAATGTTAATCCGCCCTTAAACAGAAAAGTAACATGCCTTTCAGCGTCATTTTCTACTAAATCAGTATGTTCCCCGATGATGGGAAAACGATTTTTTCTTTACTCTGTGATATGTTACCTCCAGACTGCACTGTGTTTAACACCAAGTACACTCCGATGGGGGCTGCCTGCCTTGTTAAAACATGAAAAACCTTTAAGTGACGTCAGAGATGCTATTTTCAGAGCTTAAAAATATCTAATGTTTTGCCTGTCTAAGTAAAAAGTATAAAAGAACGGATTGTATTTTTAATGCAACCTTTTTCCAGCCACTTTTATAAGAAAATTAAAATGTACAAAAAAAAAATCGGAGAGGTTCTGCGGTTGTAGACGCTGTACCTTTCTGTGAGGGGTGGAGGTGGACACCTTCAGGCACCTCAGCAGCCCTGCGTCATTCAGCGGGGACACCCTCCCACCTCCTGCCCTTTGGGTCTCCAGCCTCCACACTCCAAAACCTCCAAGCTGAATGTACCTATTTCAAACTATATTCAAATCCTGAAGATTTTCTGTAATAAAGCGATGTTTTGAAGATAAACAAACCACCTTGTGCTTTTTAACACCGATGATTATGTGAGCAGGTTGTGTCAGACAGAAGGATGGGTGGTTGGGTTTGTAGTGCGTGTGTGTGTGTGTGTGTGTGCTTGCATGTGTGTGTGTGGTTATGTGTTCGTTTGACCAACTGTAGCAGATGCTGTGCAGTAATGAGATGGCTGAGAGGCTAAGCTGGATCAGCTGAGTGGCTGCGTATCAGGATGGAATACTGCACTGCTCTCCTGACGCTCAATGTTGCCTTGCATTCATCAAGAAAACGGGCTCGGTGAGACGGTTTTCCCTCATCTCAATATGACTTACTTTAACGAGACATTCAGTGAAGTTGTAGGCTGAGCTGTTGGGAAACGTTCTGTGCATCAGCTTGTACACAATGAAACCCTT
Organism: Macroramphosus scolopax; assembly: GCA_901007825.1. Lineage (NCBI taxonomy): Eukaryota > Metazoa > Chordata > Actinopteri > Syngnathiformes > Centriscidae > Macroramphosus > Macroramphosus scolopax. The sequence continues at coordinate 30,061 of CAAKHC010001566.1, forward strand.
TCATATTCTGTTTGAATGTGATTGTTGATTACAGACTGCTTTGCGTGGGCCAAACTTGTTGGCTGCGGTTTCAGTTGATTTTCATGTTTTTACAATAGATCTATTTTCCACTTTGGGTGCATGTATTCTGCTAAATGTATGTGATTATAAGAAAGCTGGAGAGAGGGGGCATGGAAGCCAGAAAACCCAACAATCTAGCCTACTGTAGTACAGTGCGCATGCAGTCAGAGCCATGGAAAACTGAGCCTGAATTAGTGTGAAGTAAGAGGAAAAAGTTGGGAGGCAGTTGGCAATGTGTCAGGAGTAGACTCATGCTCTGCTCGGTGCAGAGCTGACGCACTAAAGCTCAGGGAGAGAGAGAGAGAGAGGGGAGGGGCACCAGAGAGACAGACAGCAGTGGCCAGATGGAGCCCTGTTTGTTTTGAAGTAACTGCTGCTGATAAGATAGTTTGTGTAGGAGGGTAAAAGCACATCCGACCAAGTCTTGGAAAACAACCGGACAGCAAACCACTGTTTTTTTTTTTTTTTGTCCTGCCTTCTTCTGATTCAGATCTGCTGCTCTGTGTGGAGACACTGAAGGTCAGTCAGCTTTAGCAGCAGCCTCAGGGAATTGTCTTGTCTGGATTTGGGGACTTCGGAGAGGCAGGTAGGCATATGTTTTCCTGGTGTTGCTGCCCTCCTCGACACTATGAAGGACTATAGGACTCTGAAGAGGATGTGAGGCCTGGATTACTGTCGGTTCCTCCCACCGCAGGGTCAGCCCTACCAGCCTGATCCTGTGTCCGAGATCAGGGGAATGGGCCCAGCCTCGCTGCAGGAGGAGAGAGAGCCAAAGAAAGAATCCAAAAAGGAGATGGAGAGCTACCACTGCCTGCTGCAGGCTGGCTCCCAGCTAGAGAGCACACTGCAGCGTGAGTACACATGATGAAGACTATCCTCATTTAACCTCTGGTAGTCATAAGCCAGCTCCTGAATGTAGTTCTATAACCGGTACCTATTGCTCCATTTAACATTGATCCTCTCGCCACAGTGCAGCACACAGTAGCATTTAATTGAATTCCCTTGTGTTCATTTGCAACTAAGAAATATCACACCAGGCAACTAGAGACCCGCACTCTGTATCTTAGCCCTGTCAGTATTATTAATGTTCCAGTTCCTGCAGCTTTGCTCCAAGAGTGGGCCATTGCAAGGATTATAGCAGCTATTTTAAGCCGACACAGATGGATGCATATTTCCCCTTTGTAATAATTTGTCACCTGAACATACAGTATGTGGACTCTGGTTTGGATAGAAGACAGCAGCATTCAATATTTACGCTCAGGAAGTACATAATGGAGCTCACAGTATGTCATGTGATCACATATTTCATAATGGTGGCATTCAGTGCATGTTTTTATACCAGCACTCAATGGACATTATTGTCTTGCATTTTGAAAATAAGTCCTAACTTTCTATTTTGCAAATGGAGGAAAAATCTCTCCGCCTCCAGATGCTAATGTGATTACTTTTGGATGTTGGCAGGCCTGAGTTATTGTTTAATTGATGTGCTTCTGCCTTTAACGTCTCTCTGGGGTTCATGGTACCTTTGCTGGCGTGTTTCATTAACAGAGCCACAGTGGGTATCTATTTATACCAGGTGATTTTTTTTCCGTTGTCTGTGAAATGTGAGCTCGGCACTCCGGGGACGCGGCGAGGAGGAGAAGGAACACTCGGATATGAAGCGGTCACCACGTATGGATAACTTACGTTATGAGGAGTGAGATGACACGTTTGCTCTCCCCAACTATTGCTCCAACCACCTCCACTAGTAGAATGTCATTTTTAATGCCTGATTGGACACTCCTGTTACAACATGCACATGAGTCTTCTCTGTTATTAAAAGAATGTGAGGATTTCAAGCAGCACAGCAGAGCAGTAATGTGCAAATCCAGACTGTTTTTAGAGTCTGTAGATATATACACATGCAAGGGTTATAATTTGTGTGCACGGATTTGTAAACCTGATAACCCATGAACATACTTTTCATACCCACAAATCTGTGTGCTACTAAAGATTCATTAGTGGCTTTTTTTTTCTCCTCAGGAAACATTTATGACATCTGTCGTTAAAGTATTTGAGCTGTCAGTCCAGGGTGCAGAGAGACGTTTCTGCAGATTGCAAATCGATTAGCACAGTTTACTAATCTTTGGTCACGGTTTACAAATCGTTGAGCATGGTTTACATATCTGTTTTCATATCTGCAGTTCAGGAAACCATATTCATAAATCCATCCTCATATCTTACATCTCGCATAAACGTTTTCTTTCAGGTGACGCAGGGTGGCTTCTTACTCTCTGGATTTCCTTCCTCAATACCCTGATGGTCCATACGGAAGAGGATTACGGTCACAGTAAAAATAGTTCCGACCCTTGTTTTCCATAATTCTGACTTAAAAATCTAAACTTTACACTCATATCAGGGAAAAAAGTCACAAATCTGAAAAACAAATTCAGTACTCAAAATTCTTCTTAGTGGCCCTGATCCTCTTCTATATGATATTTTTTCTTATACTATTTTTCTATGTGTTTCCAGCATTTATATTCGTATTATGGAAAATTAAAAGTTGTCATACATTTGAACCAGTCCCATGTATCTGATTGAGCCTTTCGTAGACTTGAGGACATTACAAAAGGCTCCCCGGACATGTTGAAGACCCTGTTAGGTTGAAATGGTGTGCGGACATCCAGGATTTAAAGAATCAATTTCAATCATGTCCTCATGATTATGTTGTTGGAAAACACAGAGCAGAAGATTGTCCCCCCCTGAAGGAACAATCTGTATCATGTTGAATGTTGTTATTATTATCAGTCTGTAAAAGAGTATTGCAGCAGGTTCAGGGGCCATAATGATAACACAGTGACAGCAGTATGGTAGATACAGTCTGCTTTAAACAAACAACAAGAAAAACTGATATTGCCACTGGTCAGACTGACATTTTAAATTTGTTTAAAGTCTGAATGTTGCATTGTGATGAAAAATTGTTTGGTGTCCATTCTTCTATAAAAGCAAACTTCAACTGCCATTTCAACTGAGGTTGGTGTCCGCATGTAAGCTGACACTTGAGGTGAATTCAGCTCTTCATCTGACACTAATTCACCTGACAGCTCAACTCATCAGTGCCTACATACCAACTGTTGACAGTACAACCATCTCAAAGTCTCCACAGCTGAGATCTCATCTCTCATACATCATGTTATATTTCACCTCCAGGGGGAAGAGTTAGACCCCTTTAACTTGTAGTTTCATGACTTTGATGTAAAGCACAAATTCAGGCCAGAAAGCATTAATTTGAATTTCAGTTGCTTCACCAAAAGAAAACGTTCATTGCAGTGGACCCGATTCATGTTCCGTGTATGTCAGCTGATGGATCCAGAACTGTTCCTCATGCAGCCACCCACCGCTGTAATCCCGTTGGCATTGAAAGCTTTGTCTGGCGTAATATCTCATGACCTAAAAGCAGCAAGAGGTTAGTCCTCTGTGTACTATGAACATGTTTGTATGTGAAAGAGGGGATGAGGGGATTTCCTGTTCTGCGAGGGGATTACATTTGCCTGCTTTTTGGTTCGTTACAAAATCAGACTTAATACAAAACACGACATTATACACTCAGAACGCACGCTTATTACTCAGAGCAGAACTCAGGAACAAACCATCTTCTTCTGCTGACATCTTGCAATGTTAATAAAATGGATCTACATCCCTCTGATTCCTCAGACGCTGCTCTTAGTGGGGATTTGAGTCCACTTTTTATTGGTCTTATTCCTCTTAACATCACCGGAGAGTCTGTGTCGTAAAAGACTAAACATACAAAGAACAGTGGACATTAATGCTCTTTAAATAAGCTCTGTGCATTATTGCTGTTTGGTCAACAGAGATGAACTCTGGACCGCCGGCTTAGACGGGAAGGATTGGTCCGGATTTGTTTGACTGGCGGCAAATCTGTTTCCATTCACAGAAGTAAACATTCCTCTCTTAAGAACAGAAGAACTGAACTGAACTTTTGCCTGTGCAGACTAAAGTCGGGTGGAGACATGCAGGAAGGTCCTGACGTAGCTCGAAGAGAACGACATGCGATAGCCGGACGATGTTTGGCACGACGTCTGGTTGGCGTGTTTGGCTGTGGATTGAATTCATTCACACATAGGATGAGAGTGATGCAGGGGTGGTGAGGAGCAGAGTGTCTCCACAAAGTGGCATGTTTATTTAACACCGCAGTTGATTCATGCCTGTTCCTATTGCCAAGCTGTGGCGTGTGTGGGCTTTGTTTTTGACATAAACCTCAGTGTCGTCAGAGCCTCTTTAAAATATATCAACTTGTTTATATCCACTTCAAATTTAATATTCATCATATCAGGATATCTGTCATTGGAACTACTGCAAAATATACATTTTAAAATCTGTTCCTGAAGGTCAGAACAGATCATAGCTGGTTATATAAGCCTGACAGTGTGATGGTAACTCTGCCCTGCGTCTCTGTGTGCTCAGTCCGGTGCTGCTGTGGCCGGGCTGGGCTCAGCTCCTCTCTGTTACAGACACATGAAATATTCAGCAGGTACCAGTAGATTACTGACTCCCTGACAGGCAGTATTACTGCTTTCAATGCAGGGAAATTAACACCTCCTTCCCCGTCTCTCTGTATCTTTTACCTTCTCTTGTCATTGTCTTATTCTTATCATTTTCTAACTTTCTGCAGCAGTTATTTTTTAAAGACTTTTTTTACATGAGCAAATTAAGCATTGAGATCAAGTCAGTTTCTTTGCAGACCTTTGTATTGTTTGTTCCTTGATGGGTTTTGTTTGTAGTAAAAAAAAAGAAGTAAATATGCAATTAATGTAAGGGTTTAAAATGCTTCATATCTTCCGTCGCTATAGAGTATATTTGTTGCATGTCTTATTCCTGGTGCATCAAAGAACAACTGTAATCCTCTCATGTCCTGCATCGATTGTCTGCAGAGATATCAGCCACTCATATTAGCATGAGATGAACTTAATGCCACACCGACATCAAATTCAGCGTGCAATGAATTAGCTAATGCATTTTAATGGTCTAATTGTCCTGAGCCAGAGGCGGCAGGGATTACATCTGCCCCGGCGAGATAACGATGGCAGCTATGTAAAATATATCAAGTGTATGTGTAAGATAGAACCGGCTCAAACTGACTGTTTCATTAAACTGGTATTTTTGGAATAAAGCAGCTAAATATTCAATTGTGCAAGTGACTATTTTTAATGTAGTGACTTTCATGTCAAACAAGGCTAAATATATATCTGAACATCTCCCTGCAGAGGTGACTGTTCCTGTGAGCATGAAGGAGGTGGGAGGCTACATCCAGAAACAGGTGGCCTTCCTGTCAGGTGAGAGTTGGACCCAAACAAGAGCATATAAAACATGGAATACAGAAAAGTGATTGTTTGTATTTGTCTCCTAAGGTGGTCGTGGCGAAGACTCCAGCGTCATCATCACCCTCCCGGAATGCTCAGCTTTCAGCGACATACCAGAGGAGGCTTTAGACAAAGTCTTTACATACCTCACCCTCATCCCTCGGTGTGTCCTGTGCGGCTCCCTCTACTTTCCTGCAGTGCACCAAAAAATGTCTGTGCTTGTTTTCTGAGCACAGATGGCCTTAACTGCCCCGAGTGCCAGATGTCATACTGATGCCTGTATTGACTGTTTCCCTCACATGCCCTTGGCAGTGATTTTACCTGTAGTCGTAAAGTCAAATGATTAGGAACTGACACTTCTTGAATTCTGATCATACATCCTTCTGTTTCAAAGCTCCAAAATCAAGTTCAGTGGATTGCACAGAATGACATTACATACATTCTTGCTTGCAGAACGAGGCAACCAGGAGTAAAGTTTATCATCATTTTAGACCGAAGACTGGATACATGGGCCTCTATCAAAACTGCACTTGCCAGAATAGCAGTGAGTGTCATGTTACCTTTTTTATCATTTGTGTTGAAACAATTCCTGAAATCTTTTAGAATCCACAATGCATCCTTGTGTTAGCTGTCCATGCTGCTGGAAACCTAAGAAATGCTTCTGATATGGTGCATATTGTGAAGAGCAGCCTAAACAACCCTGACTGTACTGAATGTCCCATTGCTGCAAAAATGCATGAGTAAGCAAAAATGTGATGACGCTTCGAGCTGAGGGGAAGGGAGGATGAGGAGGGGAGAAACATTGCAGTCTGCGCTGACAGCCTCCGTGTGTGAGGCTGCAGGCGGCAGCAGTGCTGCGGCTCCGCTCCTTTAGCCTGGCACCGCTATTTATGGGACCCAAACCGAGATGGCTTCTAACACCATGGCTGAAAGCTTTCCCCGGCGAAGGATGCCGAAGATCCGGAGGGGGCCGGTAACTAGATGTTGATTCGTTTCATGCATCGTGTGAGGAGTTGGGGTGAAGTTTTTGGGCGGGCAGGGTGAATGCGGCAGCGGCTGGCGAGGGAAGCACTGCGGCGCGGAGCGCAGCGCAGCGCACTACTTGTTCATGCTTAGTCATGAAAAATGGCTCTCTGTGCAACCTGAAAGAAACCTAAACAAACAAATGCATGTTTATCTTGAAATCAGAGTTGCAATCCAGACAGGACAAATGAATGTCAAAAGTTGCGTCACGTGCAAACGCATCCGAAACTGCAAGAAATCCGTAGAAGATAATATGATGCGTTTTAAATGATCCTGCACAGCTGGGGTTTGCATGACTTGCACCTGCATGATCTAAAGTCCTAGAACGACGTTGGTCATCTCTCTCAGTGTTACTGCATGTAACACATGCTGTTTACTGTTATCACTCGGCTTGTTGTCATGCAGACCATGTCCGAGCAGCATGTTCACATCTCTGCAGTCAGGTAACGACCTGGAGATCAAACGCAGCAAAGCGGTGAAGTGACAGAAGGTTGAAGCCATTAAGGCTGACAGCGTTCACCTCAGTGTCAGAGAGATTGAGACCAGCAGCTTCTCCTGTCAGATATGGAGGCTGTGAGCTCGTAAATGCTCTTTATGTTTCTTCCTCTCGTCTCTCTTTTCTGGTCCAGGAGTTAAAGGTGCATCTATGTGTCCATGTTCTGATGCTGGATATATTTGCTACCAATATAACCGTGATCTTCTCTCCCCACTTCAAGGCTTCCTTTCCTGGGAACCTTCACCTGGTCCTGGTGCTCCGACCCACCAGCTTCTTCCACCGCACTGTTACTGATATTGGCTTTCGCTTCAGCCAAGAGGACTTCATGCTTAAGATGCCAGTAAGGCAGCTCCCCCTCAGTTACCAAACATGTCCCACATCACAACAAGGTACACCTCATCCGTTTTAAAACCCTGATCTCCATAAGTCAAATGTTCTGCGGTGGACACAGCCAATAAAGCACATAGAGATACATTCTAGCCTTTGAAACAACTAGGAAATAAAGAGGGGAAGACTGGAAACACATCTCTAAAGGTTCTGCAGGTTTTTGTAGTTTGATTTGTGCAAAAATAAATAACCAAATGGTTCTCATGTCCTCTTAGTTTGTCATCCATTGACAAATAGGTTTTTCATCCCTCCTTCACTAAGCTAAAGAGACTTTCCCCTCATTATCTAAAAGGAAATAAAGAACAAGTCCCCGACTCTGACGCCGGGTTTCCAGTGGAAGGTCAAATGCTCCCAGAAATCTGCAGTCCTCAGATCTGTTTCTGCACCTTTAGGTGGTGATGCTGAGCTCCGTCACAGACCTGCTGCACTACATTCATGAGAACCAGCTGACGTCGGAGTTCGGAGGCACTTTGGACTATTGCCACAGCGACTGGATTGTTTTACGAACGGTAGGCTGCCGATACATTCTGACACCTACTGGAACCAAACGAGAACATTTTTAATTTTATTTTGTATTTTTTGTGTGCGTTCTGTTTCCGACGCAGGCGATTGAAAGTTTTGCTGTCACAGTCAAAGACATTGCACAGATGCTACAGGCCTTTGGCACTGAGCTGGCAGAGACCGAGATGCCTGACGAGGGCAAAGCAATCGAGTATCTGCTGGAGTCTCACAGTGAAAAGTACAGGAAGCTCAAGGTACAGATTCTTTCATTGGGGGGTCTGACATGCACCTTCTATTACCTGCTCGTGCTGTTCTATGATGTAATAATGTGGATGCTGTTGGATATAACTCGCCCTGACTTTGATAGGATGCAATTAGATCAGTGTCAAAGGAGGCTCGTCATCTTCTCTCAAGCCTGGAGACCACTGAGATGGAAGACGACTCTCACTGGGATGTGAAGCTGGACTGGGACACTGTTCAACGGTGAGAGTTCTTCTATTATTTGGATATTCTGACATGTCGTCTCACAATTCAGACGTCTGATAAAAAGTCAGTATTCTTTTTTCACAGTGAGTCTAATCCTCTCCCGCAGAAAACAAATGATCTATTCGCTCTGTTTTTTTAGGCTCCTCGCTCAGCTCAGAGACATGGAGTCAGCCTTCGATGGTTTCTTTGAGAAGCATCGTCTGAAACTCCATCAGTATCTGCAGCTGCTCAGATATGAGCAAAGCTTTAAAGAGGTAAATACTAGCTCGGATACATGGAAGGAAGAGACATTGCACAACATGAATGTCCAGTAGCTGGTTGACCAGGAAGTAGATCACTGCAACATCCCACAACGACAACCATCACTAGGCTACCATCACAGACAGATATCGTACATTGTGTCTCAAGCATGAGGAGCTGGACTGCACCCGGCCCTGACAGGATTCATGCCTGCTGGCTTTAAGAAGCTCTCACCACTAGATGATGTCATATCTAATTGGCCTTTCTTTTTAACCTGTGCACACCTGTGTGTTGTCTGTTAGATGGAGACATGTCTGGAGCATCTGCTGGCTCAGGAGAGGGAGCTGTCCTTATCTGCAGAGACTCTTCCTCAAACAGAACAGGCTCTCAAACAGCTGGACAGTCTGGAAGCAATTGCACAGGTCGGTGATTCCCAGTGAGGCTCTCATGACTCATGACTTGCAAAATAAGGTCATTTATTTTCAATTTAAAGGGTTTCACCTTTCCTGACTTGTGTTTGTGTATCAGGAGGTGACGGCTCGAGCCCAGATCATCATTCTTCACGGTCACCAGCTCTCCGCCGGTCACCACTATGCTATAGCTCTCATAATGCAACGCTGCAATGAGCTTCGCCACCACTGTGACACACTCAATGCTGCACTCAAGACCAAACACTCTTTTCTTGGGCAAAGACACCAGCTGCTGCTTTCTCTCGGACAGGTATGGACACGTGGGTCTACACGCCTACAGGCCTCAGCACCAGCGTACGTCTGTGTGCTGATACACGTGTGTTCAACACTTGCAGGCCCAGACCTGGTGTGATGACGGAGCGTATCTTCTGGCCAATCAGCTGGTGGAGAAGCTGCAGTCGAAGGAGGCGGCCCAGGGAGCCTTAAAGGACATTGAGAGGTTCCAGGAGGGGGCGCCCTCTATACTGAGGTCAGGATCTGACATCCTGGCCATCGAGTACGAGGCTGTCATCACGCCTCAGCTGCAGGTCAGCGTTCAGTATCGAAACATTACCCAGCAGCCACCATTGTTTCTGTCTACGTTTCCACGTGTTCCTCAGTATCAGTTGCTCCTTGACATTCCTCTGTGTCCTTATCTTGATCCGTCAGGCCCAGATAGGGAAGACGTTTGACAAGCATGCAGTGGTGCAGCAGATGATCCAGAACCGACAGACGTGTCTGAGGAAGCTGGCTGATAAACATGTTCGACCGGTCCAGCTCGTGGCCCCGAGGGAGGAAAACCCCCCGCGCACCAAGTCCCCACTCTTCTCTCCCAAGCACGGTACACTCTACGCATATTATTAGGAAGAATCTTTGTAAGATTCCAGATAGTGTTACCTCATTCATGCACACTAGTCGAAATTATTACGTGCGCATGGCAAGTTTCAACATTTGGATTTAGTTTGTTGCCCCTTTTTCTTTCTTAATAATCCCCCCCATCCTTTCCCAGGCACAGTACGGGGTCTAATCCCAGCCTCTATGCCCGGGCACCAATCCCTCTCCCCCATCACATCTTTCCTTGAGGCAGTGTCTTTAAATTAACACATCACAGGGTACAACAGAGGAGGCCTGAGGTGCTCCCGAGCGGGCGCTGGGGTCAGAAGGTCGCCTTTACAAACAAGCTAAAACTACGGCAGAGGGTATTATCAGTCCACTGGGATATACCTGACTGCTCTATTAGTCAGGATCGCTGCTATAGAACCGTATGAGGTTTGTATACATTAAAGAACCTTTCTTCTCCCTCTGTCATCCCAGGGGAGGTTTCACAAAGCTCACCATGTACAGTAGTACCCAATTAATACTGTATGTGGAACCTTTAATGTTTTTTTTTTTTCCAAGAATGCAAAAAGATGAAAAAAAAAAGGCTTTTTATATTTTAATTCATGTTATTTTCTCCATGATATGAAACAATAGTAATGAGAGTAATAACAGGAAGAGATCATGAACTGATCTGAGGCTCCCAAAATACTCAGGAGAACAGTTTAAAGAGGAGATGAAAGGAACAGACTGATTTGATCTATTACATGAATGCACACACATGCATCCTACTGATGGGTATATGCAGTTTGTGCATACATTCATTGTTGGAGGATCAAGTGAGGTTCAGCTGCCGGGATCAAATGGATCCCGACGGTTGTGTCACACACAGCTTCAGATCTGCACCTTTTTAGAGGAAGCAACCTATTATCTATAATTACCTTATATGTCCATCATGACTGATATAAATGCTGAGGGATAAAAAGGTCGTAGGCAGGGCGAGCAAATCCCTTCGTGGTTATCAGATTCACTCTGCGGCAGTAAAAAGTAATTGTGTTTGATTTACTGTTGCCTCTTAAATTGGCCGTCTCTTCCGTACGCCGAGCATACGGAAATATATTGTGCTGAATTACACTCGTGCACTTTAATGAGCCGATGCTCTCTATCGCAGGGGATGGTTTGAAGTTCACATTCGACCTCTATCTGCCTGGAAAGAGGGCGTCCCGAAAAAGCCCCAACCCTCGAAAAGTGAGTAAACAAGCGTGGATTATCTCGCTGTTTATTCATTCCCCTCATCAAAGATTCATTTAAACAAAGTCAGCAGTAAAAGCTGTTCGTGGATACAAATATTTGTTTAGTATATGATTTTCCGTGTATTTTAATTGGAGTGTTCTGCATGGTCCATCTGTGGCGTGTGCAGATAGAGGTGATCCATGACTACCAGGAAGGACGGAGCTGTGTGTCGTACAGTCTGGAGGGAGAGGACAGCCCAGATCTCCTGAAGCGGTGAGGAGGAGGAGGAGGCCTCCATCTGTCCCTCTGTCTGTCCTTAGTGCTCTTCATGTTGTTTACTTTGTGATTCTCTTTGTTCGGTGCTAATGAAGCCCCGTGGCTCGCTCTCTGTTGGCTTGTGCATGTATGTATGTGTCTGTGTCGCAGTCATGTGATGAGGGAACTCATAGAGACGGAGAGAATCTATGTGGAGGAGCTGCTGTCGGTGCTGCTGGTGAGAATAAACTCATAAATAAAAATAAGTCATTTTTTTATTATCTGTGCTGATACAGATTCAATCGCCCCTGCGTGTTCCTCCTTAACTGATGCTGTGAATAATTACTGCAGGGTTACAGGGCCGAGATGGACAATCCAGCTCTGTCGGGGGTTTTGCCCCCGACCCTGCGCAGCAAGAGAGACATCCTCTTCGGAAACATGCCAGAAATCTACAATTTCCACAGCAGGCGAGTCATTAATGTGTCAAATCACAAGTAGACCTGTTGAAACATGCAAAAACAAGCCTGTATTGTATGCAAGAGCATCAGAAATCACTGTTGCAAGACTTCCAGAACAGCTTAAATCATTGAATTTTATATTAATATATTAGCCTGAAGAAGGATTTTGTACTCATAATAATCTTATGTGATGCGTTCAATGAAACCTTCATGAAGGAGTTATCAATGTCATCCCTGTTACTGCATTTAACTGATTGGATTTTAGGCATTGAAGGCATGTTGTCACATTGTTTTAAATTTGAGGTCTAATTCCTGATCTTTTTTGGGACTCCAGGGTTTTTCTTCAGGACCTCGAAGGATGCCTGGAGGCTCCTGAAGGGGTGGGAGCTTGTTTCCTGCAGAGGGTGAGACCACAGATTCTTCTCTTATGTGGATCGCTCTCATGTTATCAGTGTGTGTCTGGTTTATTATGAACAGACTTCTCTTCTCCTGTGTCCCCAGAAAGAGAACTTCCAAATGTATGAATGCTACTGTCAGAATAAGCCGCGTTCGGAGGCCCTCTGGAGGCAGTCCTCGGATTGTGCCTTCTTCCAGGTCAGTCAGGCTGTGATGCAACACCAGCTTTCAGCATATTGCATATTTCAGCATTGACATAAACCGTGTTTATCTACGGTTCTTATCATAAGTGATTTGTATCTGTCTTCCCTGTGAAGGAGTGTCAAAAGAAGCTGGAGCACAAACTGGGCCTGGATTCCTATCTGTTGAAACCGATACAACGCCTCACTAAATACCAGCTGCTGCTTAAGGTTAGACAGGGATCAGGAGACAAAACCTGCAACCTGCATACCTGTCCATTGGACGCTAGGATTATCATGACATCAACCTTTGATGACATGTGCACATGTGGAACTCACCGGTGATGTTTTGAATGCGTTGATATTTCCTCGAGCTAATAGAAGCTAATAGCTCCCTTCGGCTAAAAACACATCAACCATAACAACACGTAAATAATGGAAACAGACAAATCATTGGGGGTCAATTATTGCTGTTTGTTTACATCAGCTCGCGTAGATTCATCATCTCCAATCAACTGAAAGCTGAGTTCATGCATCAGCCGGACCAGCATTGAGGAGCTCAAACCACCTCGTGTTAACAAATTAATTACTTGACGAAACCCAGTGTGGCAGTTGAACTCTGTAATTTGTCATAATACGACGCAGCGAGTGCATTCGATGTGATTGAAAGCTCCCGATGACGTAGTACATTGCACTGGCATCCTGTTTTAGCCACACTGCAGTTTTGATTCATGGGGTTTTAATGCATTTGAGCGTTCATGTGTGCGCCCTGTTGATTTGTGTGTGTGACCTCAGGAGCTGTTGAAATACAGCACAGATTGCCAGGGGACCACCGAACTGCAGGGGGCGCTGACGGCAATGCTGAACCTGCTGAAATCAGTCAATGACTCCATGCATCAGATCGCCATCACAGGATATGAGGTGAGCCAGATCTTATCAAAACCCTCTGTTTGACTGATAACAACTGAATATTTCAGGATTCCTAAACTGGAATTGATGATGCTTTCTATGCTCTCTCTGCAGGGAGACATTTGTGAGCTGGGCCGTGTGCTGATGCAAGGCTCCTTCAGCGTGTGGATCAGCCATAAGAAAGGTCCCACTCGCATGAAGGAGCTGACTCGCTTCAAGCCGATGCAGAGGCACCTCTTCTTGTATGAGAGAGTTTTACTCTTCTGCAAGCGGAGGGAGGAGCACGGAGACGGCTGTGATAAGACCCCCTCATACAGCTTCAAGCATTGTCTAAAGGTTGGACGTTGCTTCATATATACACGTGTGTCTTGTAGGTGTCTAATGATCTATTATAGCGGTTACACCTGATCATATCATCACTCATCTGCTCAAGTTTTAACACCGAGTGATGAAGAACATGATCAGCCGGATTCCTTCAGGACTTTTTTTGCTCCGTGCGTGGATGTTTGTAGGGTGTCACAGCCGGTGTCTCACCAACAGCTGCTGCCGCTGCTCTTGATTTATTATTGAGGATGCGGGGAGGAAGCAGCCGCACACAGCGGAGGTGTGTGCGAACGTTTGTGTTCTGACAGGGCAGATGTGTTACATGATGTAAGGCTGATGTATGACGGGCTGTTTGCGCTGCTCCTCCTAATGCTGTGTGTCTGTCGGCGGCGTCAACAGTGTTTGTCTCTTGGCAGATGACTGCTGTGGGGATCACAGAGAACGTCAAGGGAGATGTGAAAAAGTTTGAGATCTGGTACAGTGGCAGGGAGGAGGTGTACGTGGTTCAGGTGAGGGGTTCTCCTCAGTTTAAATAGAGAAGCTGGCTGATAATTAAGCTGCTCCAAGCTTTTCCTTTAAGTTTATCAACTCTGCAACACTATTAAATATAAATTAAAAGTCTTTATTGTGAGAATTCTTCCATCCGCCTTGTTCAACCTGCTGTGTTTCTGTTTCTCTCAGGCTCCCACGCTGGAGGTGAAGATGGCCTGGCTCAATGAGCTGCGCAGAATCCTGACGAACCAGCAGAAGCTGCTCAGAGGTCTGTGACCAACTCAAGTTAATATGATGAACTGCAAAGGTTCACTAACTCGCTGCAGAGTCTCTCCACTGACTGCCTCTTGAGCAGGAATCCTGCCCTAAACATGAAACTGTACATTGCGTCCTCCCTCTTCTCCCAGATGAGGTGTATCAACATGGCCAGTTGGTTGAACATATGCCGCTTTCTCCTCCACCGTCTGAGAGGTCAGTGCCTGTCTGAGTGTTCCCTGTAGACAGTAGACAGTGTTTACCCAAACATATCAACACACAGGGCTATGCAAAACACACACACACACGCAGTCGTAGCAACACTAGCTGCTTGAGTAAATGTGACCCTTTTATTTGACGTTGCCCTGGTAGAAGGTTTGTGTGGGCGCAGGCGCCACTCTGTCCACTGCTGTCTGGTTGCCTATCCCCACTCCTCCCATCCCCCACCTGCAGGGGCATGCGGCCGTCCAGAGGGGTTCCTAGGGGCTGTCTGCCGGGGCTGGACTTTGTCTCGCTGTCCGCCGATGTGTTTCTGTGCCTACGGTCCCGGAGCCCCCGTCCCCGAAGCCCCCGGCAACGGCCCCGTCCGCACCCCCGCCACCGCCCCAAGCGCCACTGACCTGCCTTAATGCTCAGTGGTAAACTCAGCCTGGCTCACCTCGCCTCACCCTGGCATGACCCACCTGGGGATAACTCTCTGGGCTGCTGTGTTTGCGGACTGATCGTCACTTGCAACCCCTTTTATAGCCTCTATTCTAGTAACCGGATGAAAATCTCATCTCATATTTACTAATTTGCATGTAATGTTGTACAAAGGGCCTAACAGAAAAGAAAGATTCCTCATGTTTTCATCCCATAAATTCCCTTGGTTTCCCCTTGACAGCTGCTTGTTAAGATGGGGCTCCTTTTTTTTTTTTTTTTTAGATACATCACTATCCTGTAGAATTTACATTCCATTGATTCCATTGAAGAACATTCGTAGAATCGAATAAAGCAGCGACAAAATCTCTAAATTCGGATTTTGATTTACTAACCGAAGACCTGATCTTCCCTCATGTCGACACAAACTAGCACTGTGTCAGTCAGTAGTCCGAGTACAACTTCCCACCCTCCACAGAGAAGCCTGCACACGGCTGCTCTGTGTTCCGTCATGCTGTCTGGCTTGTCACTGATCATACATGTGTGAGAAACAACAGGATGGAGTTGTTCCCCGACACTGATCTGGGGCCAGCTGTAGTGTTTCCTCCTCTAATGGTCGTAGGAAGTGAGCACTGACCCCAGACGGTGGTTGAGAACAACATCTATCCTGTGGCTGTCTTCTATCTATGAACAGCATTTGTTGATGTGTTGTTTTGTGTTGTTCCCCCCAGCAAGCAGCAGAGGGCGTCAGTGAGCTCAGAAGACACCGAGTCTGGGAAGAGCAGTCCGGACCCCCAGCCCCACTCCCCCAAACACCAGCACAACCGCAGGAGTGCGTAAATCTCATTCACACACAATTAACATACAATAAAGAAGATATAGTTATAAGTATTTACCTGGTTAAGGTGTAATATTAAGAAGATGCACTCATCAACTCTATAACAGCCAGAGTAATGTGTGTTCCCAGGTTGGCCAGGAGCTCATCACTCAGTGGACATCTGCAAGGGCCTGGAGGAGTGGTCTGGAGGTCAGGACAGCTTCCACCCACCTGGCACAGAGGAGGGAGGTTTGGTACAACTGGTGAGAATAAACACGTATTTTATTATTTATTTTTTTTTTACTTTAATTTTGAAAAGCACTATGTAAGGTAGTCATAACACATCACATATGTTCTTAATGATATTTTTCTTCTCCTGTGTCAGTCTCCAGGTAATTACAGGGCTTTGGCTGATTGCCCTCGAAATGGACCGGACAGCGTCACCATCAGATGTGGAGACGTCATCCAGCTGCAGTGTGAAAACAACAAGGGCCACTGGTGAGTTCCCAGCCTGTCGCCACAGGTTACTTTAGGTGACTCAGTGATCAACAAACGTGTCTGTTAAAGGTGTAAAAAGTAGCTACATGATGCATTATTGAATACTAGAACGCAGCTTAGCTCAATTCCAAAAGAAGATGCTTTATTCATCTAATGTCATCCCTTCTTTCTTTCACCCATTCTTCATCCTTCAGGCTGGTGAAGAATCTAAGTCGGCGACAGGAGGGCTTTGCTGCAGCTGCCAGCCTGCAGCTGACTCTCAGAGACAGCAGTCTAGGACTCTCCTCACTACTAGGGGGTAAAGAATAAAGAAAAGACAGATGACAAGATATTGTTGGGCGATAGTTTGACGTTCCTTTGATTTTTCTCGTCTGCATGTTTTTCCTTCCAGGCCGAGGGAACCTGAAGGTGAGGAAGCTCAGTTCTCCGTAGCAACGAAAGCACAGAATGTGGATGTAACTTCTACCTGTGGAGGATGAACAGACGGAACAGATCGGGCCATAACTGTCTCCTCACTGAGCCGGCCACTCCTCACTCCCCAGTGCTGTCTGCTGTCTTCAGCATAATATCAGTCATCAAGAAACTAATTTGGGAATCTCCAGACCTGATTCTCTCCCAGATGTTGCCTGATGATCTGCTGGGCCAGAGTTTTGCCTCTACAGTGATGCCAGTGAAGGTTGCATCAGTGCAAAGGTGCAAGACTGGTCAGCTCTCTTGGACGATCAGCAGCCTCACGATGGATCCTGATTGGTCTTCGTCTTATCTCGATAAGTGAAGTAGCTTTGCTGCAGGAGTTCAGTCACTTCACAAGCTGAGGATGTAAGAGGGTAGACGTGTGTCACATGACTTGGATTCGAGTCTCTACTCTAGTCGGACACAAATTTGCTGACTTGACTAAATGAAATCATAAAAGACTCGGAACTTGACTTTGACTTCAACACCAACGACACAAGACTTCACTTGGACTTCAGCCTTATGACTTGAAAGACTTGATTCTCTCCCGAAGCCCAAAATGTTAAAAAAAAAAGATGTCATAAAAAGCGAATCAACTTAATTTCCTCATTACTTTGGATCGATCCATCAACCGACAATCACGTTGCACGAGCAGAGAAGGAGGTCGCGTGTCAGCGCAGACAGACAGAATCAATCCTGCAGCGTTCAAGAGAGGAACCGGGAACAAGTCTATAAAGATTATCACCTTCACAAAGACTACGCTGTCATCAACAGACGAAAGAACCGCGATATGCAAAACAGACGGGCGGAACGACTTCACGTGAGGACGCACCCAGAGCGGCGAGGCTGATCGACAGCAGTACGTCTTCCAGCAGCTCACAACAATACGAAGTGAGACCCTGTCACCAACATCGCCGTTTTGAAATGGCATCACATTTGTATAGAAAGCATCGACAAAACCCAAAGTTTCAGACTTGCCTGTCTTCCTTCGGGACTCGAGTGTAAAGACTTGTGACTTGCAAAGCGACGACTTGGTCCCACCTCTGCTGTCGACATTTTTTTCCTGATACTTGAGATTTCAGCATCTTTCAACTGTGTGTGTGTGTGTGTGTTGTGTGTGTTTGTCTCGGTGTGTGCTTGAACGGATGCCGGCTCAGGATTTGCCTGAGCTATTTCTTAAAACAGAGTTTTGTACATATACGCTCTCATTTTTAACGTGTATCGTAGCTCGGTGTTTCATCTTTGTGTGGCTATTCGACATCGTCCATTCAAGAACTTAATCGTACCTTATATTTCATTCCTCAAGGCACCGCTCTTCTATCCAGTCGAGGAGCTCAAATGCCAAAATGTGCCATGCCATAATGCCTTTTTACTCTTTGGGGTCTTTCATCTCTTGTATGTTCTTATCGTGGTGTTTATGATTCTGTGTGCTTCGACCGGACCTCACCGATATTCAACAGGCACTTTAACGAGGTTGGAAGGACAATCATGCTTAATGAATGTGCTCTTACTGTCTTCCATTGTTGTTGTAATTTCCTCCTGTGTGTGATGTGTTAAGGAGTTGCAGAGAGTTGACATGTCAGTGATGTTACTGCAACACACAATCAGACCTGATGAAGATGGATACCGATGTATTCCTCAGTGTGTGCTGTAGACGAACGGGCGGCGCCTCGTGTTAGGCTGCTATTCTCCACAGATTAACTCCTCTTCCTCAGACTTGTCAATCACAGAGCACAGAATGGAAAGAGAGGGAAACAGAGAGAGAGAGATTAGGGTCTGTGTGCCCCTCCATCACCGAGGCAGAATGTTTCCTCCTCACCATTACTGCTCGGTTAATCTTGGGTTCCCCATTAAAAGGGATGATACAGCCAACATGAAATATAGCCTCTGTGTTCAACACATAATTAAATATTGATTGCAGACTTTACGACATCAAATTGAGTCCCCAGTCAGAGAGCTGCCTTTGATACGCTGCGTTTGAAATGGAAATTAGCCTAGAAAGCAGCAGGGGCCGCTTGGCGCTACACATTTCCTTTGTTAATTTATTTATTTTGCTGTCATGTTGTTCCTTCATATTGTGAGGTATCTCTGCTGCCCCGGATGAAATCACATCTCTGTATATTCACAGGAAGCAACGCTTGACTGCACGGCGACACGCCCATTGTATTTTATTTTATACTTATGTGACAAAATTCGATGATTTCCTCGCTACTCGTTTCCAAAAAATGCTGCGTATTTTTGCACAGGTTTTCCTAACACGGAAAACAACAACAGTAAATGGCTTGAAATATTTGGTGTCACGACGGAGCCAAGTAGCCTCAACTTGTCGCTGAATGTTTCTTTAAGATGAAAAATCCACGGCTGCACTGTCACATTTCTAAACATGTTTTTTGCACACGTTCTGTAGAAACAATCAAGTCAATAACAATAAACTATTTATTGCAACTCTTGAAATGTGTCTTGATATTATGTCCTACGTAATTTTTGGTATATTAAAATGTGTTTTTTTTTGTA
>CAAKHC010001566.1:54717-72267 GCA_901007825.1 Macroramphosus scolopax
TTCCTTCCAGGTTTTTACGATGGGTCAACATGAGCTCGGGGCTTCTCCAGGCCACGACATGGAAATGTTAATATCATCCCGCGTGGGCTTCTTTCTATAGATGCAAGTGAATAGAACAAAGTGTATTCATCTGTACAAAAACCTCGGTGAAAAAAATAACTACAAATTTTGCAGAATAAGGTATATAAGAAATAATAAATGTCATTTATTCTGAGGTGTGGGGGGGTGGGGGGGACTGTAAAACGAAGCACCGCGGGCCTCCCTGCATCGCCTCCCTGCATCTCTCCCTCCTCGGGATAAAACCATTGACATTAGTGTGATATTTGAGTTTCCACTCTGGTAATTAATACAGTCATTTCTGTATTTCCGAAGGCCCTGATGTTGCTCACTCGTTCCCCTGCTTGCCCACATGTGTTCCCGCCGTAGCAAAACACTGTGACATTTGAACAATTGACTCCGTTCTTTGCAGGAGACGGAGCGCCAGTGTTTGTGTTGACAGGCTCACAACACCAGTCACAGCACAACAGTCTTAAATATTTCCTGTTGGAGGCCCAACAGAGGAAATCATGCCAGTAACACACACAAAGGAAGGAGATATGAAATGCAAAACATAATTGGAAATGTAAACAGTGAGTAATATTTAATGTAGCCATTCATCAGTGGCTTATACAGAGCCAATGGACCAATTACGGGTTCAGTGTTTTGCTCAAGGGCACTTCGGCAGGGTGTCTGGAGGAGTCAGGGAATCGAATATGTAATATATTGACCAATGTTGACCCAGAAAACACAGAATTATCAGGGAAGAAATACTAGCTCGAATCCATTCCTGGTTCTGTGTGCAGCCGAGCAGACAGACGCTGCCGGCTGCAGGATGTTCAGCCGCCGCTGATGAACAGTGGAGCTTTCATCCCTTCTGGTATGAAAAGTGCCCGAGACGCTCGCTGTTTTCCTGCTGAATGTCAAACACGAGTTTACAAAAAAAAAGGCTCCACTGGACAGAGATAATGAGGTGGAAGTAGGTCAGAGGACGGTTTCATGATGATACCGACTTAGTTTTTAATAGCACCTAGTAACATGCTTACGATGATACTTACTCATCTGCCAGAGGGCTGATGAAGACTTCATTACCGGAGGGAAGAGGCAGAGAGGCAGCTGCTGCTTTTCCCACCGCACAACATAGATGTAGATCGACTGTCACGCAGAGGAAATTCATACCCTGACTCAGTGACATCAGCGATATAAAATTGCAATCTAGGGAGCTGCAGAGTCAATTACGTGGCGGGTTATAGGGAGATGTGACAGAAATACGACATCATGTTGCACCTTTCGGCCCTGACCTCTTTAGTTTTTATATAACTTGCTGACCCCGTTCTGACCCTCGGGGATGCTTCCGCTCTGCGAGGCTCCGGGAGAGATGATCAGGTGCAACAGTCCTCCGAGTAAGTGTTTGAGGGAATCCATCACTTTAATGTGCGAGATAATATGAACACACACACACACATCGTCCTTGGTATTGTCCATGTATTATCTGGCTTCTGCTGTTATTCAGTACATGTGTTCTATAGTGTAGACCTCCAGCCTGTGTCCACTGATTCTCACCTGGCTCTGTTTGTGCGTCCAGCTACACCTGAGCGAAGGTTCCTCCCTGTAGAGGAAGCGACACAGAGCCCTGTGATGTCACCTGCTGGAGCAGTTCGGTGTCCTGCTCATCCTGCAGCATCTCAACTAACCCTGCTACAAAGTATTGGGATGTTAAAAAGCTCAAACACTTTTCTACTTGTCCAAGATAACGGGTTTGATCACCTTGAATGATTTTCAGTCCCGTTACAAATCAATCATTCAATCACACTATCCCAAAAACAATAAAACTTTATTAGTTAGAGCTGCAAAGCGAGAGGCAATAAACGCCATCCTAAGAAGACATTTGTGTGTCTACGGGCGTACGTGCTGTTAAATCCACTCCTTATATAAGATGTTCAAATGAGAGAAAGAGTGACGTTTCATGTGCTTCGGGCCGTGTTAGTTTAATGTGATGATGTATTTTCATAAATGAATCGTGCACTCAGCGGACAAACAGAAAGCGGTTCAGGGTTATTCGTCGGCATCGGCGGACGCTGCCTGTGATGTGACATGAGAGGTGACAGAGCGCCTGTCAGGGGTTTGTTTGTGCTGTACTAACCAGGCTGCAGGGCGGCGCTTTAACCAGTGAATGTAACACTGTGGTGTGATGCTGTTCCCGAAAAGGTCACAGGGGGCTACAGGCAATGAGCACAGTGGGGACACAACCCCCCCCCTGATATTTGCACTCTCTCCAACCTCACTCTTTATACATCATCCCCGACATACATGTGCAAAGCCTGCTGCCGGGTCAGAGCTCGTTCTGATGACAGGCCTCACTAAATATCTCATCCTGGCCTCTAAACACAGAAAAATGCTGCATAATTCATTGAAATATACATTTTCTTGGCATGTATGAATAATTTAGAGTATATTGTGATCACAGTGCACCGCGACCTGTTGCTGCCTCCTCATGTTGGTTCAGTCTGTGCAGGAGATTATTACAGTGACTGTTTAGTTGCAGGGATTGTTGGATGTCCGGTTTAGACTCGGTATCACTCCCATCAAACTGCTTGTGCTCAAACTGTGTGCATGTATGATAACGCTTGTTCAGGTCAGCTGAATAAGTGATTACATCTGTTATGAAGGCATCCAGTCACCACCACACCCCCTCCTCTCCCCCCCTACGGTGTAACTTCGATGACCTCCCAGCCTCTATTGATCCGTATTCTCCTGGATTGGGACGCGGTGTGAAGATAGCCGCTATCACACGCTACAGCCAGACACATTCTCATTGTCTGTGGATGCTAATCAGGAGTCAGATCTGGTGATTCGAGAGAGTAAAGGAGGATTACGTTAATATAAGGGCACCAAAAGACCAAAAAAGGACTGATAGCAGGGAATGTATTTCATAGGAAATCTGGATTTCACATCTGCAGCAGTAAAAGAAAAGTTCATGGAGAATAATGGAGTTATTATCATGAAAGAAACAAAACATTACAAACATGATACTCAACAAGAGCTCTGAAACTAAATGCACACCTACATAAAGATGCATATATTATGTTTTTTTATTTATCAATTTATATCCAACAAATTGTATTTGGAAAAAAATGTTTTGCATAAAATATAATAAAAAAAACGACATTTATATGCAGTCAGTCGGTATTAAAGGGGCGTCTGTGAATGGAACACTGTACATTATGAGTGTTTCTAGTTATTGTCTCATGTTAGACACTCAGTTTGTGTCAATATTCTTCGGCCCAATGTCAGTTCAGTTCAGACGAATGAAACAGAATAAATAATATTAACACTGAGCCTGGTAATTCTTTGTCCCTTTGAGGCGGTGTGACACTGAAAACGACCACAGTGTGTCTCAAACATCTCAGGAAGATCTGAGCATGTGAAGACAGTTTGAAGGAGTCCAGTTTCTCCTAAAAATAGTGAGCCTAAAGATCTTGTAACCCTCAACCTGCAGGTCCTCTCCTCTTGCCATCGAGTGCTTAGAGACCTGCAGGGCCGAGACATGTAGCGTAAAGCGTGAGTGGACTGGACTGGGATTATATCGGAGGTTCTGACCATTGAACTGACCTGACTGGATTAACTGGCCTGAAAACATTTTGGTTTTTCGGCTGTCAGCGTGGCTCACTGACTAGTTTGAGTTGGATGTTCTTGTGGAGTAACAAACGGAGGATGAGGTGCCGTTTGTAGGCTTCATCCTCTCAGATTGAAAGGTAAGAACTCAGTTCAGTGTTTTTAGATTACAGATACACCAAACTAGAGCCTCATCTTTACAATCCTCTGTGCACCAACATCCTTCATGTCATAGCTTTTGTTCTCTTTTAGTTTTCTCCCCGTCATTGTTCTAGTTTTAAACCTACTTTACTAACGAGTCCAGCATGACATCGTCTCATTGTCATCCCTCCCTACATGCTCTCCAGATGTTTATTTTTAGTGTTAGCCTCTCTGTTTTTTGGTGTTAAGCTCTTTCCCTGGTTGGTTTTGGTTGCTTCTGCTGATTTCCCGTGGATGACTGCATGTACTGTTACAATTTTAAATGCTCCTTTGGTCCTGAGAGTATCTCCGTGACTGAGGCTCAGTTTAGTACAGATACAGAAATAAAGAATATTGGTGTATTGCAAACACAAACTATACTAGTTTGACTTTGCATAGCTTTCAGTAAAGTGGATATTTATAAAGTGCTAATGCCACAAGTAGAACTCTAGGTAAGAAAATAAAGTATGATGGAAAGAGATAACTGCTGCACCTGAGCATGTGTTTGAAGAGGTGCAAAGCCAGTTTCTGTGCGTAAATCAGATGTTTTCCATTCGGAACAAGTGACTTAATCTTTTCTGTTCTACCCCTCAATACTAAGACGCAAATTACAAGAGTATTTAACTTGCTTGGTCTAAGCCACTGGTCATTGGAGCGCTTTGAAGGACCAAGTTAATGTGCTGTAAGCTCACAGAAGTCTCCAAATGTTAGACGCCCAAACGGAACCACTTTTGCATTATTGGTGTTTCATGTGCAAATCATCCTTCATAACCAACTGACTCATTATTCAATATTCTCAACCACAAATACATTTTCTCAAGTCGCCTATTTATTGCAAAACAGTCCTACATCCCTTCACTTCTTGAAGCCCCCCCTACTCTGGTCGGAGGAGAGAAAATGCGCAGCCTGTAGCGCATGTGAACGGGAGAACGCGTAGCTCCGCAACAGCAAGATGGTGAGCACCACGCAGCACAACCTCCTACTTTAATTCTCCGCCACGTCGACCGCACATCCCTCCCAGCATCTACATTTACGGATGGGGCGTCTCGTTTTCGCCGCAGCAGTGATACACAAGTCAGACAAACACGGCGCTGCTGTGACGGGGGGAGCGCGCTCACGTCGTGGGTCCTGTTGATCCTGCCTGCTGAGCGTTTAGAGGAGCAGAAGGGGAGAGAGAGAAAAAACAAACCCGCCTCAGACAAGAAACCCTGCTCAGAAAAACAGAGACCACACTGGATTTGCCTTTTTCTCCAGGACGGATCCGTGCTTTGACTTTTTTTTTTCTTTTTAACTGAAACCCTGCTCTCGAATCCGCAGCTTTTTTTTTTTTTTGCGCTTCTTCTTTTGTCACAGTGAAGCAGGTCGTGATTTCTCTATGCAACACAACGGGATTCACGGTGCGAGCGTTTCCTTTCATCAATGTGCATTGATGTAGCAGAAAACGTGGAGGAGATAAGGTAGGTGAGCGTTTAAAGAGGGGAGAATGCCACACACACACACTCACACACATGCTGTTATTGAACCCATATTGTCGGATATTGTGAACGTGTTCACAGAGCATCAATAGTTGCATGTTTTCATTGATACCCCAACAGTCCATTGTCTCGTTCCATGGCCCTCTGCTCACATCAAACTATGAAAGGAGAATGTAATTTGGATGAATTTCTCTCTCCACAGAACCCTTATCTCAGCACCTGGAGCCTTTGGTAAGGATTTCATTCAGGACAGCCTGCAGTTAAAAGGATTCTTGTCCAAATCGGGAATTACACATCCAAACTGGGATCTATGAGTGGAAAAGTGGCGAAGCCTAAAGAAGACAAGGATGCTTCCAAGGGTAAGAAGGGGCGCGCGTCGCCTTGCACTGAATGCTTTCACCCCCGTAAATCACAGGTTCCATCCCCCCTGCATGGTGCTCGCATCGCCCTTTAAGGTCACTGGAAACAACAGTGACGGTGAGCCGTTCCCAGCATGTGGCCCCGCTGCAGCTGGAGATCCACTGCAGGCCTGTATTGTCTGCACCATGTGTTGGTTTGTGATCACACGCTTTACTTATACAAACAAAGACAGATCATTGAAACGAACAAGCAAATGCTGCAGACTGAAATTAGAAATAGGTGACAATCAAAGTGAAGCATTGCACAGGAGGTACTGGCAGTGATGTGCATTGTGTCACTCCACTCCGTGGAAACGTCCCTTTGTGTTTCTCGCGCGCATCGATCCGCATACGAGCGGCACAATTCTCATCACGTCTTTATAACGGGGGGAAACCAATGGTCCGCGTGTCTGACCTATGGCGTACACCTTTCATTAAAAAGAGGAAAGCGAACTGCCCATCCATTGCCATGGAGACACAGGGGAGAAGGGGTTGCCAGAGAAACCTAGCGGGACTAATCATAACCGCTCCATCTACCCCGGGGATGTTCACGACACTTTACGCACCGGGGCACACGTTACTGCACCTCTCACTGGGTCGTCTGCTTTCCTGTTGAACATAAATACATAGATAAATAAAGCATGGTGTGTGACAGTGAGACGGTTCTATTACGTCAGTGTTTGCTTTCAGATCTAAATGGAACAACAATCACCGACAGTATTCTTTGTAGTATTGAGATCAGGACCTTTTATTGATTGAATATATAGTCATGATGCACAGCAAGACTCCCTCAGTGTAGTATTATAACAAGCTGTGTGAACGCTGTGGCATCTTGCCCGTTGCAGCCTCCCTGTTTCTTTGCAGAATGAAATGCATCTGCTCTTGTCGGGTTTCAGCTCTATTTAAGGTGATCAAAACAAATCATAAATCTAATTGGCTTATTTGTGGCAGCACTGCTAAGATGAGTTGATGTAACTAGAACTGGTTCTGGAATCCACAAGCGCAGAAACTTTTCTATAGTTTTGCTTAACATTCATTTAATTCACAGAGACCACAGAAGGTTTTGTACTCTAGAAACATGAGCAGCTAATAAACCGACTGTTGAGGGTTAATAGACCATCGAGATGTTATACCTGATCGTAGGTCATCACTCTGAAGGAGCTGCGCTGTAATCTCAGTTGTAGTTCATCTAATCAGATGGTATTGTTGTAGCGCCGGAGCCTTGACGAGACTGGAGGAGCTGAGATATGAATAATAAGTACATCATGTTAGCAATCAGGGTTTTCTTTGTGTCTTTAAAATGCATTTACAAGGTAATTTAATATATATGTGTTTTATGTTATCTCCCCTTTATGCCAATGATAATTCATTCTCTTTACAATAATGTTGGCCAACAAATTCTTTCTTTCTAATCTCCCCTGATGATCTTAAAAATAGTGTTTTAGGATTCTCCTTGCAGGGAAAGCAGGACTAGTACCTCACTCTGATTCTGCCTTTTGATACAAATAAACTGCAACACATCACCACTTACAGGACAGAGATAATCATCTGACCTGTGCTGACAGCAGTGAGGTAAATATACTGACAACAATTGATTCCTTAACCTCCGCAGCAACATTCCCTCTCCTCTCCGCCATGAAATCAACGTCACGTGTGGACGGCTGACTCATTTAAGCCGTGCTGCACAAACACTGCTAGAAATACCAGAAACACGTCGTCACATTCACCAAGAAAATTCAGCAAAGTGCAGTTAAGCATCATCACAGCTGAGGGCTAAAATTCTGCCGCCTCCGATTTTGGTGAGAAAAAAAACCCGGCATCATTGAGAGGGTCACTTGGTGCCAGCGGCACCAGCGACTTGAATGGCACAGGACCAGGGACTTGCCCAGGGGAAACCAGCGCTGACCCTGCCAACTTTTTACAACCACCTGTCCCACAAATTATTCCAGGGAAGCGGTCCATGAAAGCCGTAACCCACGGCCTCCTCACAGCTTTCTTCTGCGAACTGAAGACTCGTTTATTTAATTAGCATGTTAACCTCCCTACGGCTGCTAAAATATTACATATAAAGAAGCTTAATCATTATTATATCTGTGGCTTGTCTGCTTTTATTACCTATCAGTGACATTTTAATGTAACTTAACAAAAATGAATAATGACTTTACATCTTTGAAACACTGAAATTGATGGACAGGCTAAAAAAAAAAAAAAGTTTCGGACATTTTTAGAATGCTAATAAAGTTGTGACGACAGTAAAAAGAGTAAAAATGAGTTTCATGTGCATATTTGTTGAGAAGAGTGTGTGTGCACCTGTTCTCCAGGGCTGCGACTCGTGCATGCATGTGTGTTATAGAGCGCGATGGCTGTCGGTGTAAAGGAATTCTCGCCTCTATCGTCTGACAGACGAGGCGAAGCTCAACATGGGGTGTTGTGAATTAAGTTGTTCTTCCGTTTTTAGAGGGCACAGATCTTACTGACGTCACCGAGGATGGCTAGCTTAGCGCCGATTTAGCTTTCAATACTCACAACTTTACTGAGTACGTCCCCCTCGACAGCATCGGCGTTACCATGCCAACAGAGTATGAACACGTCTTAATGCCCCTTAAAAAATTAAACACTTTAGATCGTAAATTAAGGATCTTTTTCTAAGTAATACAGCTGTTTGTGACTTTATAAATAAAGTCTGAGTGACAGTTGCTTTTCAATTTGTCGTCGCTGTAAATCCAAAGATCTTTAATCCCTAAATTCGCTGAGCGTATAAGACTGCTGGTTCTGCTAGTGAGATGTTTTCTGCTAAAAATCAATGTGCGTTTGTGTTTTGTTAGTGTTGACTAAAAGTCTTCGCACCGCTGCTCTAACCCCCCCCCCCTCCTGTGCAGCCCTGCGTTCTGTCTCTCTGGCAGTTAAGAGGCTCAGTAAAGCCGTATAATAAGGAAAATCTAACAGACACAGACGTCTGTGTGCAGAAGAAATACATCAAATAGGTGTATTTCTGCTGGAGTACACACTGACAAACGGACAAACACCCCCCCTGCGCGGCACTCGGGACGCTCCGGATCGTAAAGCACGTTTAACAAAGTTAGACTGGAATATTGTTCTGTTGTTTGGTGCCAGTAATCTGATTTGTCTTCCGCGGCTCAGCCAGATAGGCCACAGTTCATCCTGCGGAAGAAAACAGAAAGATTGCAGGGACACAGAGGGACGTGGTGGGGGGGGAGAAGGAGTCTGCAGCGAGCTCCAATATCAACACCAGTGAATCACGTTGTGTTAGTTTCCCCGTGTCCTTGTGAAGCTAACTTGTGCCGACAAAGTGATGTGTCAAATACATGACGTATACGCTCGGCAACGCTTCCGAGCCTGAGACCTGAGTTAGATGGACTCTTGTTTACAAGTATCAACAGTGCTGCGTTAATGCATTGTGCATCACGTTTCCAACTTATGTCAGGAAAACAATTTGCTTAAACTTGTTGTTATAACTTTCACTTTTCTGCAGACTGTGCACTTCTTCAGATCACCTTGACGCCGCTCTCAGGCGTCTTTGAGTGCAGTGCATTGACAGACTCTCCTACGGGGTCGTCGGTTCAAGCCACCGGATTCACGTCCTCCTCCAATTGGAGGTCCAAGCAAAAGGCATAAGTCTTGCATATCATCAGGCAGATTAATTCAGTGTGAGACCAGCCACGGAACTGAATCAATAGATACCCAGAGAGGAGTTCGCTTCATCAATCACGGTGCGGGCAGCTCCGTCGTCCACATCATCGACAACCTGCTCTAATCTTATCGGCAAGATCACACACATCATACTGTGTTCAAATCGGTCCGTCTAATGGCCGGATCTCCCAGAAGCCCGTCTGAATAGCATGTGGTCAAACCATTGTTTAAATATTAAGACACCGTATCATATGTAGTCAATATTCATCGCTCACTGAAAGTCTGATATTTGCACTGGTGAGAAGAAGAGAGGTGCTCAGTCGGAGTTAAGAAGAAGTTCTAGGTGTCAGAGATCCTCCGTCAACCGTCCATTCATTGACAGGTTACAGTTATTCAGAGTGTACAGTTCTTCCCCCGGGAGCTTTTCATGTGGAGGCCCTCAAATTCTAATCCCCAGGTTAGGAAAATGATACCAAATAAATCTTGAACTCAGCAGGCTCAGAGGATTTGCTCCTACTTGACAGGGTCAGCTTAAACTCTTTTTTTTCCTCTTAGTTACTAATACAAAATTCAGTCCAAGCTCTTTTCCGCTCTCCGTCTTCGTGTACTTTTTCGGAGCCTCCCGTTCCAGCAACCTGCGTCACGATCGCGGTGTCATTCTGCAAAGTAGGTAGCACAAGTATAATAGAAATACTTTCCTTGCAATGTATCCAAACTGTTTGCGACACTTTTTTTTTTGGAGGACACGTTCTGCTGGAAGTATTCGTGGCGTCAGGGTGGCGGAGACGTTCGCTGTCAAATGCTTCCCTGGTACTGACGCAGATCCGGCCACACCGCCTGGAGGAAACTGACTCGCCTCGCATCAGAGATCTGCCACTCTCCATCGCTGACTTGCGTGCTGATCTGTGTTTGGGACTGTTGAGCGCCCGTCTCCTCACTTCCTCTGTCAGCCTCGGTTTCAGAGTGACACTGCTGGTGATTTGACTTTCGGTTCTGGGTCGGCCGGATCGTCTGGTCTTCTGTACAATGTTGTTCGCTGAGAAGAAAACGGTCTAATCTGCAGCACGTCTGCCCTCTATTGACTTTGAAATGACATCACGATCTGACAAATACTCTATCCTGCAGTTACATTTTAAGATTCTGTATTAACAAGCTGATAATCGATAAACTCTCTCCTCCTGCAACAATCTCTCTCCTCTTTGATATATTATCCCACAACTGAAGGCTCTTCAGGGGTTTGCCTTCCACCTCCGAGAGAAATCTACATCTGTTAGACTTGATAATGTCCCCCACATCCACCTTCTGAGCACTGCACATTTCCACGTTACGGCCTATTTCATCTATATATATTCTTCCTTTGGGGTCTATTATTTAAGAAACTTTAATGTCTTCCTCGGTTGTTATGCAGACAATACCCAGTTGTACCTCCCACCGAAGCCCGGTGATCCATCCTGTTTTAATTCTCTGCTGAGCGGCGGTGAAGATGAACAATCCCGGGTAGCAAGAAGGTTTAATACAGATAAAGCGGAATATAACTGAGGTCTGAGACTCCGGCCCCGAGGATCCCTGCCGCTGTAAGGACCTCTAACACTGAACGTGAACTCTGTAGTAAGCACTTGTCTCTTTAACGAATTTGGAAGCCAAAGTAAGTCTTCTCATCTCGACTGGTGCGATTCTATCTGAGGAGGAATCAATCATTCTTATCTCGCCTGCAGCCGGGTTCAAATGCACAAGCGAGCCCACATACCGGCCTCTCTTCATTGGTTACCAGTCAGATACAGGATTGATTTTAACATTACTTTATGTGCTGTTAAACTGCTGCATTCCTCCGCACCAGATGATATCTGTGAATGGAGTGATGGACGATGAGATATCTGCTCCCACTGCTGGACGCCTCAGATGTCACTGCTCTTTACTGCGCTAAATCCAGGGATGTTTTGGGGTCCGACTCTGTGGCTTAGCTGTGCAATAGTTAGCATGTTTAAAACCCGTCCTAACAGCCTTTTAATAGCCGCAGCATGACGACACCACTGTTCACTCTTTGTTTTATTACCTCCACCAACGAGTGCATCTCTACCGTCTCTCTGTGTTTTTATATCATTGTACTCATCAGGTCTCTCTAAAGCACTTTGTTTGACATGTGCTGTTGCGTCATCGCTGCCAAAAGTGTTCTAGCCCCTAAAATCTCTAAATACCTGACTCTTCTGGTGCATTAGTCCGCGTGCGGCCGCTAATCCAAAGAGCTGGTCTTCTGAGGTGAGTGGCTTTGTGAGCTGCTGCTCCCTCAGTGCCTCCTGGAACATGTTGGCCTCTGGGAGTAATTTTACAGGCCACAGAACAAGTGGAATCTGGTGTCGCTGGATCCTTGCATAGTTTGTTTGTGTCCGTGCGTGTGTGTGTGTGTGTGTGTGTGTGTGTGTTCTCTCCCTCTGTGGGAGCCTGAAAGGTTTTAATCTCTCTTTATGACCTGTGCATGAATGTAAAAACATCTGTCTCCCTGCTGAATGTTAGTGCTGTTTACAGATTTATCTTTCGGGCCACCGATGTTGATCATGGATCATTATAATCATCCAACTTCTACACCTGAGTTCTTTCATCACAATAATGGTGCAGCTCAGAGCTCCGGAAAAAAAAAAAAAAAAGACGTGGGATTATTACCTGAGGATTTTGGATTACTGAAATGTTACTTTCAGAAATGCACTCACTTTATCGTAAGGTAGTTTAATCCCATCTAAAGATAATCTCACATAATTGTGGTTTGTGTGTCAAACTGCTCTGATAACTATAAAGGATGTTTCTCCAGAGACGGGCTGCATGTTAAAAACTATGTCACGTACAGATTTACAGCCACATAAATCTCTTTAAACTGATATCTGCATAAAAAAATCTGCAGTCAAAAGGAGGTTATTGTGGAAAGCGTTCCTGTTTGGGTTTGTAGTAGTATCGACCAATCACGTTGGAGCGGGTTTTGGCTCGGTGCAGGTAAACAGTCCTTGTGGGGGAGCAGAAGAAAGTGGAACACGTTGTCTGAAATCCAATCTAACATCCCGTCTGCTATCTTCGATTCAACTCTTATATACGTGCGAGACGATCAGGGTTCCTATCTCCGCTCTCGTGTCGTTAAACGGACCGTGAACCAGCGGGAAAAACGGAGGAGGAAGCGTTGGCCCGGATATCCGCTGGCTTCACTGGAAGCCCAGAAACCTTGGCCGCCGCCTCCAAAGGCTATTCATAGCTGATGGGCTCCGAGATTGCAGTGACATCAACTACTTTTCTGAGCGCTGACCCTTCCCTATAAATGCTATTGCCTAGAAGCCGAGTGGAGGTTAGCTCTCCTCATCTTGGCTCAGGACAAGGAAGTGGAGGACATGACAGTTTTTCAAATGGCTTATTATCTGCTAAATTGGACGACGATGATATCAGCAGAAAATTGTCTCGTCTGCTTCTTATTGCTATCTTGAGCTGAGCCTACTCTCAATACATCAACTCTTCTTGTACGGAGGAGCTGACAAACCACCAGCGTCTCTTTGTCCTTATATTATATTTTTACCAGGTGTGTGACAGTCCGGCTCCGAGTGCTAATGGGCTCACCGGCAGATCAAATCACGTAAGACGATCTGAGATGAAGGAAAATGCTCGTATGTGCAACTGAGCTTGTGGCGGGACTGACTCATTTGTCTGTAAGCTTTTATATCAACCTGAGCTCCCTCTCAGACTGTGTGCAGCATGCAGGTCTGCAGGAGCTGGATACTCGTCTTCATTTAACTCCACACTGAATAAAAGCAGAATAAGGCTCCACTGACAGACTGGACAATTCAAGGTGCATGTGTTTCATCATCATCCATCACCGTCTGATACTTATATAGTCTTTAGTTTTCCTGTTCTTCATGCATATTATAAATACCTCTGGTTTGCACCACTGCGGAGAGCTAATGTAGGATTCGAGGGCAGAAAGAGGTCACTGGAGTGATTACTGTATCTCAAGGTTACCGCCGAAGCTGTGGGTTGCCTTCGTCATCCTGGTGGAATTGAAGCACTGTCACATGGAATTATTGTGAGTTACGGATTGAAGAGGGGGGACGTTTTCTCGTCTGAACGTCATATTTCTGAGCAAAGTCAAGGTCTCGAAAATCACGTCGCGTACGGAGGTTTTACAGCCGGCTGGGTTCTGTATTTTAAAATCGTGCTCGGGATTCACAGTTGCTGTGGACATGAACTAATTAAAGTTTGTGAAAACTATAAAGGGGGATTAGGACGAAGTAAGAAAGGGAGGCGATAAGGCTGGACGAGGGTGTAATAAACAGAGGTTACAGGCTGGAGCAGAGCGGGCCGGGGAGACGGCGGCTAACTTCCCAGCACGTCTGTGTACTGCTAATAATAAGAGCAAATGATTAATGCAGATGCTAATTAACTTTCAGCTAATGATAGTAGACCAGGAACAGAAGACCACTGTTTACTCTGCACATATACAGGTTACAAACAGCTTCAGGTCAGCTTGCATCAGTTTTCCATCCACTTCCTGTTATGATGATGTCGGATCAGTGTGGAAAGCAGAATGACTTTCTGTTGTTGGAAGGGCTTGAATTCTAATTTCAACACATGCAATCAAATGCAACTTAAGTGCATTGATAAAAGCAAGCGGAGGAAGAAGAAGAACTGGGATGTTAAGCCACATTTTGCAGCGACATGGAGGCAAACGTTGTAACATAGTTGCACATGAGTCATCGCCGGTGAGTCGGACGGATGAGAGGACGTTGAAGCACGAGGAAGAGTAAGCAATTTCACCCGCTCCTCATTAATTAAGGTCTTGACTGACCCCACTTCCTTCACCGAGCTGCCCTCTGGAGGTTAATTCTATTGACAGTATTGATCTCGGGGTCACTCACTCAAAATAGGTGTTTCATTAGAAGGAGATACAGACAGTCTCTGGAGTGATTGGAGAGGATGCAGGAAGTATCGTGTGTTCGTTCGAGCCTCCAGGTGTCGTTTGACAGGGAAGACGGGTCGACGCAAATCAAGTATCGGTGTATATCTGGGCAGTAATGAGGATTACTGGCGTTTATTTAATTTAAAGACACTCATTAGCCTCTTTGTTAGGTACACGTGTGCTATAACAGCTCTGCAGTCGATTTTCTGCCTCTACAATGACAATAATGTTCAGCTTGTACTGACACAGTCAGAGATGTATTAATTATTAAACACAACTAGATGCAGTATAACACAGCAGCCCTGCAGTAAATCCTCCTTCATGTGTATTTTAATGTTTCATTTGTATTGAATCTGTTGGATGGAGGTGTTTATCTACTTTAATGGACATTGTGGAGGCTGCAAGACTCTGTGTGTTATACTGAAAGGTGTTTCTAGTATTTTCTAATCCCTAACAGTGCGGACAGGTTTACTGCTCTCGTTTTATGTACCTAATGAAGTGGCCAGTGAGTGTATAATTTCACCTCTTTGGGCAATGTTTAAAGTGCAGTAGATTCGGGGGCTCTTAGTGTTGGCGCCTCTTCAACTGAAACATGAGAGATGATGTACAGCAGAAAGCCATTAATAGTTCCTCAGAGGAAGCTTATTCATTCAGCACTGATGAAGACAGAGGATGGAAGGGTGATACATTCGGAGTGATGCATTCAACAGAGCACGGGAGATGAAAGACATTCGGATAAAATGGTGAAGGGCTGAAATCACAACATATGAAGCCCTGAGTCGGCAGATATCACCTCTGCAATATAATGTTTGCGAAGGCCTTCGTAAGCATTAGCGATCGTTTCAGAAATGTTTTAGTACTGACTGTGTGAAAAACGAGGACGTTTTAAATGTGAGTGGGCTTTCTGTTCTATTTCTAGGATATTAGAAAGAAGGGGGAAGAAAGGCATTGTTAAGACGAGTGCTAAATATAGCAACGATCCTTCACTGGTCCCTGAAGCCAATTTTACACAGTCTGGAGCAGCGAACATCACGGCTGCGCCTCCCGCTTCTCATCAGGGAGACGTCATTTACATAATAAGACGCTGCCACGGCAACAAAGCCTCAATAAGCATGGGTGTCGTCAGCTACGATGATGGAAACCAGGGTCCCATCCTAACATGCGCTCTTGACACGCTGCTGCACACAAACATACGCCGGGCGCCCGGGAGACAGACTCCGCACGGAGAGACACACTTGATTAGAAAATACAGGGTGGGAAGGCCACAGTAAATGAGCCGTCCTCTGGGGTCGGCCTGCTGGAGGGATGGAGGTGTGTGTGAGTGTGTGTCCCGGGGTCTGAATATGCTGAGTACTCAGCGTTGTGCATGGAAATGTTTCGGTGCGTTAACACATGTCGACTCAGTGGTTTTAGATTCAAGAATAATTCTCTGAAGAGCTCAGCCTCACAGCATGTGTCACTGCAACTTTATTTAGAAGGTTCGGTTGCTGCACGGCAGCTGGGTGAAGAGACAAAGAGAAACAAGCATCTCAGAAGCAAACGTGTCTTCTAACAACTGCACACAAAGTTTGAAGTTGTTTGTTCGTCCATTAAAGATGCATTGAACATTGTCTCAGCTGTATTACAGCTGTGTTAATGCAAACTGTCAAAGCAAAATATAAAGAGATTAAGAGACTGAAATTAGATTTCTAGCTGCTTCAAAATAATCCTGTAATTTAAAGTCATGACCACCATATCTGCAGGGATGGACAGGTTTTAAAAACCATCCATATAGGAAACAAGTTCAATGTCACATGATGCATCTAAAGTCTTTTGGAGGATTTTTTATCACGAAACAATAATTTGTTGACTAAAACAAACCCGCATTGGAACATAAAGGGCTGAAACATTCCACTTTAATCTCATGATTTTGATGTAGGTAGGAGTCCCTGCAATCCATCATATGACATCAACATTCAGTGACGTGTGTTTGTATACATTTATTTAGTTCAGTCAGAGTGGAAAACCATGAAATTGTTCTTTATTTATTTTTTTAGCTGTCAAGCATGTTAAACTCAGGTAATCCAAGACGCTCCTATTGAACGAATGTGACAAACAAACGACCGGATTAAGACTACAAATGTGTTTCTGCAAAGATCCACATTCAACTTTCATGACCTGAACAACAAATCATGTTTCAAGTCTGAAATCAAGTCACTAAACTGTAACTAGTTGTGTCTTCAACTAAGAGTTGACGTGCTGGAAAACCGGCTACAATTCACTGTGTGCAGGAAATCTATGCTTTCTTGGCCAGTATTGAATTTGCAAATGCCTTACTGGCAGCATTCAAGATTGAGTATTGATGGTGAAGCTGCTCTTTAAATCCTTTTGGACACGCACTGCTGCTGCTGCTGCTCCACAAACCCCAACTTAACCTCACAGGCAGTCGACTCTCAGCTAAACATCAGTGTGACTCGGTTTTACAACCCGATCAACTTCTCCTTTTGTTTTGTGGGATGTCATCAGAGATTCTCTGTGGTGAATGATCACATCATTTTCAACATAATTGGGGGAGACAAGTCGACGCCTCCACCGCAGGACAGAGAGGGAGGGAGAGGAAGATGAAGAGAGGCAGAGGGACAGAGAGAGAGATGGCAGCCAGTGATCTAACAGTAATCCATAACAGTAGGACCGGCCACCATGAGGAAGATGAACAGAGCTTTAGGCCAGATGAAAAGGTCACACGCAAAGACGAGAAAGCTCTTCATCTTTCCTTAAAGGTTACGGCGGAAAATTAGGAACAGCGAGAATATTAAATTGCTTCCGTTCTGTCTTTTAATGTGGTTCCTTGACCTTTTACAGCTGCATTCAGGTCTGATTCCAGTTTTTAACTCTTCAGTACGCAGTGGTTAAGTGCAGTAAGTACTACTCTTGTAATCTTGAGGTTGATGTCGCCCGCCTGGTACCTGAGTGGGCGGTGCAGCCGGGCGCTCGGCCGTGTTCCGTGACATCAGTCAACACCTAACGTATCTTTTCTTTGTGTTTAGGTGTGTTTGTTGTTCTATTCTAAGCACAAAGACGTTTGGATTCTAGCAACCCTGAGACAACGACTGACAGTGAAGGAATCAGCAGAGTCTGAGACGGCTTTTATTTCCACATGATTACGTGTGTGTGTGTGTGTGTGTGTGTGTGTGTGTGTGTGTGTGTGTGTGTGTTTTCTGGCTCGTCTTTCAGTGTAGGCTCTCTGCACATGTACACGTGTTGCTAGTTGTTCTCATGAAGGACAAGT
>CAAKHC010001567.1:3814-23108 GCA_901007825.1 Macroramphosus scolopax
CACACACACAGAGAGACACACATACACACACACAGACACACACAGACAGAGAGAGACACACACACACACACAGACACACACATACACACACACACAGACAGACACAGACACAGACATCGACACACACACACACACACACACAGATGAGCAGATCCAAGCAAACAAGGGAAATACACATTTAAGGACACATTAAGGTTGTGGCACGTGTCAATATTGACAGATCATTGCCGTTAGTAATTTCTATTCTTGCAGTTTCTTCGAAGGCAAGTTTAATCAAACAAGCCCACAACTACAGAAATATAGTTATTTCACAGGATTCATTTTACACATTTCTAATACTTTGTCTGCAGCAGCATCAGATCTAATGAAGCTTTGAACTCGACATCAAACAAAATGTCGGCACCAGCTGAATCGAGGTTATTAAATTCATGGTCTCATTATATGGTCTGTTGTTCATTTTGTCTGCTCTAAAACATGGTGGTGCATGTATTAGTGTGTCGATGTGTGCTGGTGTGTGTGTGTGTGTGTGCAGTGATGAAATGGGGAAAATGAGGATGAAGAGAAAGCAGCAGGGAGTTGAAGATGTGGAGAGGGGAAGATTCTCATTTGAGATAAAAATATACTCGTTGCAATTTTGGAACACATGAACACACCAAAACTACACACGCACACGCGCACACACACACACACACACTGAAGAAATATCTAAACTCGAGACAGGAAAGCTGAACTGTCCCTGTTGAAAACCGAGCCTGTAAAAAGCTGACCCTGAACCCCAAAGGGACATTGAAAGCTACATTTGCAGACTAACCGACAAAGGGCCACAATGTTACTGTTATTATTGGTTATTATGTGAACAAAGTTTAGAGAGAAATAAATGACCAATAATGTGCTATTATGTCTTGTTAAAAGAGCTAAAACAAGCCTTGCTGAACAAAACATTGCATATCGCAGAAGACTGAATCCGTCTGATGTGAGATGATGTGATGTGGAAGACAGTAAAATCAAAGAAAACATGATATGACTGTGATATAGTTGTGCATTGGTTGTGCTGATTATGTCAAAAGTCTGTTTTTTCATCTGTCAGCGGACAAGAGAGAGAAAAGAAAAAAGGTGGGGAGCACTTGCCAACTGCAGCGTGAAATAATATTTTAAAATAGCATCAATACTGTTAAGCAGCGTAAAATGATGAGGCATCTCAACTGTGTTGACAGTTCCTCTCACCTTTCTGTCAGCAGAAATAGCAGCTGAAAGCAGATATGTAGGTTTGTGTGTGTGTGTGTGTGTGTGTGTGTGTGCCACCTTGTCTACAGGAGCACAATAATAGGCAAGAAAAAAAAACAGGTGTTCTGTCATGCTCAAAGAAGCACTGCAGATTCGCCTTCATTGTGACTCGTGTGGGAAAAACTTATCAGGATATTCAAATGGGAAAACCTTATCAGAGGCTGGATATGTGCCTCAAACTAAACCTGACTAACTTCTCAGTTTTGGTCACATGCCTCCAGGCAGATGGTCTTTGGGGAGTTACTTCAATTAGCATGTGCTGATCCATTTACATCAATACTGATTCATGGTAAATCCATTGGTGCCACTGAGAGCCCATGTAGGTGAGAGAGTAACTGAACGTTTAGAGAAGGACAGAATGATTTTACATTACCTTGTTCAAGTCACAGAAAACTCAAGACAGACAACAGTCGCTGCAATATTGGAAATGTACAACTCATAACTGGCCTTGGTAAACTCGTCTAACCTGAGGAAACACTTGGTCAAACACAAAATGTATCTAAAAGCCTGAAAGTCAAGCCCTCTGCAACAGCTGCAGCTAACGTTAGCAGTCCTGGAGCCAGGAGGAGAAGATTTGTAGTGCGACATTAACAACCTCATCTTCACTTAATTAGCTTGTTGGATAGTTGTTGTTGTTGGAGATAACTTGGCTTTTAGCACTGTGTTGAATAACATTATCTTAGCATTTCTGCTAGCATTAGTACAGAAAAGGGTACTGTTGGGTCGTGGTAATGAATTCTGGGTTCCGATCTCGGTTGAAATGGGAATGGTACCCAGTCCTCGACAGTGGGGACATAAAGGGGGTTGTCTTAATGTACGTCATCAGATGTTTGCGTTTTCACAGTCTGACCGTCACCACACACGCTCCGGCCCGGCCCAGACACAGGGGTGCAACCTGGAAGACACAAGAATCAAAGTCACAACTGGATAATAACGAACGCAGCCGTTGATTGAACAACAAGTCACTATTGTCACATGAAACCATGTCAGGTTGACGGTGTCAACTTCTATTAACTTGGGGTTTCTCTTTCCAAGATTAATGAAGGTGGAACTATCTTCTTTTCTTTTCTAGAATAGGAAGAATATGTCAGCACAGGTGTTTGGCCTCATGGTTCCGACCTTGTCACTGTGTATATATGTACCAATGCTTAGTTGGTTTTATGTACTAACCAACATTGTGAAACTGCATTTAATAGTGTGTGCCCAAAAACAAAAGGTTAAGTGAATCACTGAGAGGAGCCAGCATGGAGCTGTGTTTTCTGGGCTCACATCTTTTTGAAGATTCTGCTTACACCTAGACAGTCGCTTCATTTTTAACGTGCCAGAAACGTTATCTGTCTGGCAGAAAATAAGATTGACAGGTGCTAATGAGAGCCGGTGAAGTGATGCTACGAGGACATAACAGACGACAGTGTCTGACGATGAATGAAGGACACATTTAATGGTCTCAACATGTCCCCCAACAGCCTTTTGTGTCAGTTTGAATGCTCTCTGTACTCGCCCACCTACGCCCGTCTTGTTCTCAGCATGGTGCATGTCTCTAAAAAGGCAGATTTCCAACAACTTCTGTTGGAAATCCTCTGAGGCTATGCAGGAGATGAGGTATGAACTGAAGTGTGAAAGGGATTATTGACAGTCCCCTTTATCTCTGCTGCTGCTGTGGCAAGGGCAAAATTAGCATGAGGAAAACACACATTTACATAATGACAACATGCCAAGATAGATGGGAGAGGAGCTGGAAGGTCAGCCAGCTTGAGTCTGTGAATTTTACAGGGCGTTAGCAAATAGCGTGTGTATCATTGGATTGTGTGTTTGTTTGGGTGTATACCTGTGTCCACTCATTTGTTTGAGGGTCATAAGCTTCCACAGTACTGAGATACACCTGCCCGTCATAACCGCCCACAGCATAGAGACGGTCGCCAAGGAGACAGACACCAACTGCATCTCTGCTAATACTCATGGGGGCTACTGCTGTCCACACATCTGTCTGGGGGTCATACCTTCACACACAAACACACAAAACATTTATATGTACTGTATTATTAAAATCTACTTTTTTTTACTTTAACCATGGTTCATAGTATTAAGGAGGTAATATTCAATCATTGGAATATTTCTTCGGGAAATATGACTGTTCACTTTTTATGAGCGTTATATACAGAAATCAATACTATTTCTCATGTCTGTGCTTTTATTACAAAGCTTGAGCCTGGAGGTGTTTCGCTAGCTCCATCCTCAATGTACAGATGTCACAGTGGTACTGATCTCACATTTATCTCTCAGCAAAAAAAATCGCATTTCCTCACATGAGAATCGAATTCTTTCAGAACTACTTTCTATAGAATTTGAAAAATTCTACACGGTATCAAAAAAGACAGCGATGTCTGCTGCTGCCCCCCACAGACTGCTGACTAGTCTTCTGTACGTGAACAACTTTCTAATCTGAAAGAAGATTTAATTGAAGTTTACACTACAAATCACATAAATCACGCAAATGTTTTGATTGGATAATGTCTGACTTTAATACATCTTGACTCTACTAGTTGCAAACACAACTCTCCTAATGTGAATGTGGCCTCACCTTTCCACACAGTCACTTAGCCGAGAGGCCAGAGATGAGGCTGGAGCATCGTGACCGCCGATGGCATACAGGAAGCCATGCCATGTGGCGACACCTACCCCCCCGCGACGTTTAGCCATAGGAGCACAAGCGTTCCACCTGCAGATAGAAGCAGCAGGTTGTAACAGAAAAGCAGATGTGCACATTTTCTCCGAAATGAATGTCAAGCATAACGCAGCAAAAACCTTTTTCTATTTCTTCATTTTATGATTATGAGGGACCAAAAACATGAATCTCAGGAGAAGCTGATCTAAGCCACAGATAAACACAAGTTGTTTGATTGTGGTCTGTTCTACTGTCCCGAGAGGGTTAGTGGTCTTCTTTGAGCTGTAGAAATAAACCTTAAAGCGGACAGGCAATAAAACCGGAGACGGCAATTCATTCTGTTAAAATGAAGTCCTTTGTCTCTGACCTGTTTGTGTGGGGGTCAAAACACTCCACAGAACGCAGACAGGATGAGCCATCACGACCTCCGACTGCATACAACCTGAAAACGAAAGAAGATGCCGTTATACTGCTTGAAACAGACACACACAAACACCTACCACACAAAACATGTCAGGATACTACAGTCTCCTTCCAATTTAATGATACAGAAGCAGATGGTAAAAAGCATGCGTGTGTGTATGTTTGTTTGTGTGTTTGTGTGTGTGTGTGTGTGTCTGTGTGTGTTTGCAGGAATGGGGGGACAATGTGAATGTGAGGTGAGCAAAATCAATCAGCCAACACTCTTGAGGCATCCCAACTCTGAGAAGTCCCTCATTCTGTATGTGCATGTGTGTGTGAGAGAGTGTGTTTGTGAGAATGTGTAGACACGTATATGGATGCGGAGTTCAGAGGGCAAAGGAAGAAGTACAACAGAACCAGTCGAGCAAGTAATGAGCTCCATCAGGAGAAGAGTCCAGAGAATAGACAACACATGCACACACACACACACACACACACACACACACACACACACACACACACACACACACACACACACACACACACACACACACACACACACACACACACACACACACTCTATTACTGGGCACGCTCAGCACATATCAGTTGTTTCTGTATTAATTAGCATTTAAAAAGGCTTTCTCAGTGTCGTCTCTCCAAGGCAGTGAATAATAAAAACAAGGCTGCAACATTGCTGTTCTAATAACATCTCCTGACGGCTGCTGGAGATGTGAGGAGGTTCTAGTCTGATATCATAAGCAAACCCAGGTGTGTACGTGTGTTTTTATGAGCTTGACTGTGTGTATTGTCACCTTTTGATATAGCGGTGTGTTTGTGCAGGGATGGAGGCATTTCGCAGGGCGGTAAAATATTTACAGCAAGATACCGCTCACCTTTATGTTTATCCTCAGAACTCATGGACACTTTGCAGTCGTGTGATATTTCTCACATCACAAGCTCATACTTTGTATTTCATAGTTAGTGGCAGGTCTCGATTTGTATTGTTCAACGAGCAGAAGTGCTCACCTTAATTGGGAACTTATTTGTAGTTTTTAACATAGAAAAAAAAAACTACAAAAAAAACTTCATTGCAACGAGCAACAAATGGGGCTGTCTGATATATTCCTGTGCAGTAGACAGTTCTGGTTAACATGTCAACAAATATATTACATTACATTTATTAATTTTGTCCAAAGTGGCTGTAAATGCACCTTGTATGTACAGGGACAAGGATAAGATGTCATCTGAATTTTCAAGTGCTGTTAAGTACAACAATGTAGGTGTTAATAGAACAATTTTAACTTGGATGTAGTGTAGATGCTTTAGACAACATGTGTGCGCATTTGAGAGCTGACTTACTTGCCGTTGAGTACAGCTACTCCCACAGTACTTCGGGGTGTAGCCATACTAGCAACAAAGCTCCACTGACGAGCTTGAGGGTCCCACCTAGTAGACAGAAAGTGAACATCTCAACATGGCAACTTAAACTTCCGGGAATGAAGTCTGCAGTTAAGAACCGATTGCGTTTCAACATCACTGCTTCAAGTACCCGTAACTCAAGGATACTGTTCCTGGGTCGATATTGTTGCTTAAATTTAAACTTCAAGGCCTCGAGAAAATATGAATTACATTCTCTAAAAAGTGAGCAGAGCAGAGCTGCAGCAGTCGTTAAAATGTGTTTTTTAGGGGTCAAGTCAGTTAAATATTCTCTGACCTTTCTACTGTGCTGAGGTAGCTCCAGCCATCATGTCCTCCAACTGCATACATGGGCCCCTCAAGGACAGCGACACCTGCAAAAAAAAACCACAAATGTGTGATTAAATCGTGGCAACTCACCAAAACATCATCAGCATAGACAAGCTCATAAAACCACACATGTTAAGGACAAGAGGTGGCACTTTTTTATTGTATGTGCAACTGCACACGGGGCACTGGCGTGCAGAGTTAGCAGCATGTTGACACCTCCACACTCAAGAGATTTATAAGCCAGAACATCTGTGCTGCCAGATGTGCGTATGACTCCCAACCTCTCTTCACACTCGTGCACACAATCTTAAACCAGCACAGCATGCCTTATTGAATTTTGTCTTTGTAATGGAAGGCTTGCAAAGTAAGTGGGGAGGCTGTCAGTTAAACAAAACACCCAGGTTAAATACACCCTGCTGAAGTGTCCTTGAGCATGACACTGAGTTACTCACTGCAGGGGTACTGTTCTGCAGCTAAAATGAACCTTCAACTGGAATAGGAGAGTAAAAGAAATTTTCCAGCAGAGATCAGTAAAATAACTCAAAAAATAACTACATAATCTGTACTTTTATGATTCTCTACTAAAAATTCACATATCAAATAGTTTATCATTCTTCTGAAAGACAGCTGGCCTATTACAGAACTAGCAAGTAAGTTTCAATCTGTCTTGACACTCAAGATTAATTGAATTAAAGTCCAATCACGATTTTGTTCGCACAGATTAAGTTCGCTTTAAAATTCAGAGGCTCACCTAATCCATGCCTGTGTGTGGACATGGGTGGCATGACGCTCCAAGTCTTGCTGTGAGGGTTGTAACACTCCACAGTGTTCAAGGTCTTGAGTCCATCTCGGCCTCCCACCACGTAGAGACGGCCATCAAGGACAGCTACACCAAACTGTAGCCTACGTCCACTCATGGTGGCAACCTGCCTCCACGTGTCCCGGCGCAGACAGTACTGCTCGATACTGGTTGCACCTTGAGAAGATGAGAGGAATACAACTGTGGGCCACAGAGTATAAAGTAATGTATGCTGGCCTATGATCTACCGATTATCTTCTTCACATGTTAGATTTCCAGATGTGTGTTTTTTTCAAGCAATAGGTTTTTGTGGTGCAACACTGGACTAAGAAACTTGGCAACATACTTCTCATGAGAGTTCTTGATAATAAGAAAAATACTGATACCATCGGACCTATCCTTTTATGACGTGCATGTGTGGCTGCGTGGAGACACACCAATGAATCTGTCAGGTTTGAGCTCATAATGAGATGTTTTTTTTCCATAGTTCTGAGATGCGTTGTCATAATTACAGGTTATGAAGCCAGAAAAAAAAGAGTAATCTATGATTAGTTGGTTTGTTGATACGTTGATCTTTGTCTGCTTGTGTGTTGGTCTGTGAAAACGGCCTTCGCTACCTTTTGTGGCGTCCATGCCCCCCACAGCGAACATTGCACCCACGGTGGCTTTGCGGGGTCGGGTGCGTGGGCTCTGGAGCAG
The DNA here is from genome assembly GCA_901007825.1 of Macroramphosus scolopax. Lineage (NCBI taxonomy): Eukaryota > Metazoa > Chordata > Actinopteri > Syngnathiformes > Centriscidae > Macroramphosus > Macroramphosus scolopax. The sequence continues at coordinate 11,413 of CAAKHC010001567.1, forward strand.
GGGCCGACGCTGCGGCAAGAGGTGATACTTCATTCCTTCCATCAGCAGTCGCTGGCAATCCACACTGTCACGGAGAAGAGGATTGGTCTCCAGGTCTGCCAGGAACTGCACGCACACAAACACACAATGATAAATACACAGGGACATGCTCCAGCTGCTATCAACAAGCAGATGACAAATGAATGCTGGTACAGGACAGTGTGGGTTATGATGTTATCACTGATTGTAGAGGTCTGAGGGTCAAAAGAAAGCTGTTCTCTCATTGATTGAAAGATTAGATCAGACCAGAAATCATTAGGGCACACACGCACACACTCACACACACCTATCATCTGACACACTAGAAGACTAATCTGTCCTCAATATCTCATCAGCTTTCTAATCTATAGTCTTTAACCTTATCCATGATCACACGCACGCACGCACGCACGCACGCACGCACGCACGCACGCACGCACGCACGCACGCACGCACGCACGCACGCACGCTCACACAAATATAAACACAAATACACGCAAGCACGCATGCATGCATACACACACGTACACACACACAGAATAAGTGTTACTATCTTCGTGGGGACATAATGCATTCACTAGTCCTCACCCTTACCTCACCCAATGAGATGGAATGCCTAAAAACAAGTCATAACCCTCAAGCAGACATTTAAATCTGTGTGATCCAGCATTGTGGCCCAGTAAAGCACGTCAGAACCTACTAGTATAGCCTGTTCCGCATTTTCAGACCCACAAGTATATTTAAATGAGTCCACACGTACACAAGGACCCACACACAACCACACAACCACACAACCACACACACACGACAGCCAGTCTGTTCCTTAAAATAAATCCACAGAATATCTGCCTGTAAGACACGAAAGTTTCCCTGAACATAAGAATTACATGATTTACATTTAGATAGGTGTGTGTGTTTGTGTGTGTGTTTGTGTGCATGTGTGTTATCGGATGAAAAGCAGCAGAGCTTGTGTATGTATGTGTGCGTTGGCTCTGAACTACGAGGAAATACTGCCTGGATACAGTCGCAGAGAACAGCTGTAATAGATGATCTATGATACATGAAAAAAATGCTCTATAATTTTTACACTCACTTTCTCCCTCAGTGCTTTCCTCCATTATTCCCAGCACCACAAAAAAGATCCTTTCCTAAATAATTCAACTTGGTCACTGAATATAAAATCAATTTTCTCAGCCGACGTGGAGCGCGTAAAGCAAGCATGGTAAATGGATAAGCAGCTTACACGCCGGGGTGAATCCATGCTTCAATTGCATACAATCACTGGGCGACAAATTAGGCTGAACCCTATTTCGGCATTCATTTATGTAAGCTTGCAATAGAGGAGGACAGAGATGGGGAAATGTGTTTCTCGTCTCCTGTGCCGTCTCTTATCCATCTCGTAGTGAAGGACTAAATGTGGAGGGGGAGAGATAAGACAGAATCCTGCAGGCTCCCCTCTCCGCATCCCCTCTCTTTACCTCACAGCGGGCAGTGAGAAAGTTGTGCTCCCCTCACTGTTCAAACCAACACTCAGACAGAGAGGACAGCTAGGACTTTGTATGCTTATGGAGTGAGGGTTATCTCAAAGGCATAGACTTTTGTTCTGGACCCACATTTGTCCTTTACATGCCAAGTTTCCAGATGCTTCCATCAGGACGGAGGTACGATTTCCCCGAAGGTAGCACTATTATACACAGACTGTCATTTGTTCCATTTGCTTTTGTTTGTTCTATGTATTGATGAAAATGTTCTGCTATTCCACAGATCAAACAAACAATCTCAAAAAGTAATTGTCAAAATAATGGCCGATGATTAATCGATAATGAAGTCGTGTCCCTACAATACACACACACACTGGCCTATTTCTGGCCAACAGATGCTCATCTAAGATTAAGTGTATGTGTGCGATCGTGCTAATGAGGATCTGGGATTAACCGTATTAATCTGGCGAATTGACATCCGCTTGATGAGTAAATGGACGTCGGCCTAGATAGAGAGCTGACTAATTGGTTGATGAATATTGATGAGGTATCGTTCCTCGTTTCATTGGTGTTTCAAGCCCCTGAAATTGATGAATGTTAATTCATTTTTCAGTTAAACATGGTGTCGGTGGTGGTGTTGGGGAACGGGGGGATTAGCAAACGGCCCATCCTTAAAGATTGGAAACGCCTCAGCTGTGTGTCCCTCCTGCTACGGCTCTCTCTTTGCTCCACTGCTGTTCACTGTTCCCTCTCTGCCATTCATCTTCTCCCCTGATTACATGTTACAGTTTCTTGTGATTTCAGCTGACCAGGGCAAAGTCATACATCTTAGTTGTGCAGCACGAGATCAGAGAGTGGAAGATGCTGGCAGAGAGGATGGAAAAAGGGAGGGTACACATGTGTGGGGGAGCTTTATCTCTATGGTTTCTTTATATATATTGAGGGAAAGGACTGATGGGGGAGATGAATGGAGCAGATAATTTAGCTGCACTTAGGAGAGATATCACACTTAATTAAGATTTAAAAGTATGTGTGTGTGTATCCAAAGCCCTAGGCAGTAACTGAGGTTCTGTCTAGCATATAAACGCCTCAGCATCACATTACCAGATACCCTGCCACATTAGCTAGGGAGGAGAGTGAGATTATCAGGGGAGAGGGAAGAAAGACTCTCTCACACACGCACACCCTTGATAGGGTAATAGTTGTGATGTAAAAGTAATGTGATGCCCACAGTCCCTCTAATTGGCACAGTGGATAATGAGACTGAGTGAGAAGCAGAGAGACAAATTGGAGCAGGAGATAGATAGGGGCGAAGAGAGGAGCGGAAGGAGGTGGAAAGCAGAGATTTGGCAAAATGGCATAAGACCAGCAAAACATCAGTAGGATGACTCACTATGCTATGAGAAATAACATACATTTCACCAATCAGTCTGTCGGTACTATGTGACAGACGTTGTGACCAGAGGGAGTCTGATTCTAAAGATATGAAGCTGAAGACTGCGAGATTGAAAATTATATAAATCTGGGAGTGTGGAGTTACAAAGAAATTAAGTCACTGGAACTGTGTAGCCATCTCCTTACCACTGCCAACATGAACTCTCATCTCCTTTAACAAGGCTGATCGGCGATAACAATATCAGCCAATGCTGATAAATCAGTGATAATGTGCATGAAACTGTTTTGAAAGTTGTGAAATCGAGCAAATTTATATTACGTAGGATATGCAACCAAGCTCTCACCTGTGGCTGTAGAAGCGGCAGTCGAATGTTAGCCAGCAGCAGTGGTAGGTGTTGTTGTCGAGTGGTGGCATCATGATGCACCCAGGTTAGCAAAGAGGTGACCACGGTTTCCTCGTCAGGCACGTTGATATCATCAGAGGTGAGCAGCCTCTCCATCTCGTCCAGCGGAAGCAGCAGGAACTCCTGGCCTCCTACCACCTCCAGAAAATGTTCCTGGTGGACAGAGAGAAGGAGTACAACCCAGCCATGGATGAAACAGTTGGAAAAGTAAAGAGGGAGAGAAACGTCTCAAAAGACTACGAGAGAATGTATCATGTAGAGGGAGAGACGGCACTGAGAGAAGAAAAAAACAATTGAGGGATTTGAGTTAAGGGAGAAAAGGGATCAAGGATTGGACGGAGAGAGGAAATGAGGGCTTGAGAAAGGTCAGAGGAAGATGGATGAGAAAAGCTGGAATAAAGGTCTGTATGAATGGAGGCTGGAATGAGTCGTAGGAAGCAGACAGGCGATTTGAGAAAGAGTACAAATACAGATAATTTCATTTAAACACATAATACTTTAACACACATGTCAATATATACATATATACATATCCTCACCGTTTATGATACGTGTCAGCATTAATAGACCAAATTTTATCGGATAATTGTGTCAGTTGTGACCAGAATGAAGGAGGTGGCATTTCTGATATATTGTGATGTTTTGCCGTATTATCACTGTCCATGTTGTTAATGCCATTATAGAACATTTAAGGGTGATATTTATCTGGAAACAAAAGGATTTTGTCAATGAAGATATTTTTCTGCCAGGTCGATCATCTAACATACAATAACAACCCTGTCATCTATGTATACGTGTGTATAAGTGAATTATAGACGCCACCTTTATGGTAGAATTATGCGGATTAAAGTTGAAAAAATAATCCACTTGTGTGTTGAACAGAAAGAAAGAAAGACAGAAACATTGACACTGACAGAGACAGACACAGGGTGAGGGCGGGCGAAAAAAGGGCTTGTAAAGGCGGGAGAGAACAAGAAAAGAAAAGGAATGATCAAGTCGTTGAAGATGTAGCTATTTCCTAGTCGCCATAGCAACGCTGTGAAGAAAACAGTCAGCGAGGTGATAATGGTGTGTGGTGTGTTGTGAATATGGAACCAATTTGTTACCAGAAATAGCAACAACTCTGGAAAATGAATTGCTGGAGAACATAGAGGTATGAAGGCGGATCGTTGTGAAGAGGAAGAGTGGAAGTGAGGAAGGGGTTGCATCAATTAATGTGTCATTTTCAATTGATTCCCAAGATTGATCATCTAGTCGTCCTGTTCTATCTACATAGTCGTTTTCAGGCCTCCACCTTCCCAAGTATTTATCATTATCTTGTGGTGGCTGGACAATCACTGGAGGTTTAGAGATGAAGCATACATGTACCCACCATGGTGTAGGCGTGAGCGGCCCTCTGCAGGTCATGGCAGCCCTGCGCGTCTGCGTAGGAGCGGATGCCCAGACAGTTGGACGGGTGGAGCTGCTTCACGAGAAAGGAACAGCAGGCCTGAACCACCGTTGACAACTGCAGCAAACAAGAGGCTGACAGCAGAGACTCTACCGTGTCCTCCCTCAACTCGAGACGCCCTGGAGGACAGAGAGTCTTAGTTGACAAAGGCACGATTGTTGACAAAGTTTCCGAATGTATGTGGCTTTGGACAAAATCGTCTCATAAATGACAAATGTAAATGTTGAAGTAGGAAGACGATAGTCCAAGAAAGAGATATCATGAAAGGAGTTTGAATTAAATCCTGTTTAAGATGTATTATTTAAGAGATGTGAGATCTGTAACACCAAAACATCAAACACAAGCAGAAGCTCATTAAAGGGAAAAACTGGGACACAAACAACCCAAAACATACCTAAGTTACGACCTAAATTAATGCAGTTATGTATAAACAGAATAGGTAATACATTTAGTTTGCCCATGATCTAAAGTTATATACATCTTATCCAAACATCACTTGATCTGAGGAAAACATTTAAATGATATATGTTTACTAAGAAACCTAAGAGAGTCTTTATAGTGTAGTGCAACAATATTTTTTCACCATAGAAATGTCATATTGAGCTCCTCTTTAAAGACCATATATCGTCTTTTAAAATCTAAAATCTTTTAACATAATAAAACAAATGCACCGGAATGCAGCCATTAACCACATCGTGACTTAATGTAGTGATCCCTTCATTCAAAAATTGGTACCTGTGTATGCATACTGCACCAGGACCCATAATGCATCAGGGTCAACGCCCTCCATCTTCACCTCATCCTGCTTGGCCTCCCGCACATCGCTAGTGAACATGGCCGCAAAGTAGTCTGACACGGATGAGAGGACCAGTCTGTGAGAGGAGGCGAGAGTGTTGTGTATCAGTCAGAGGGAATGGACAGATGTAATGGAGGAATGGAATACTTTGACCTTGCCGGCGGGACAAGTCTGGACTGACGGGGAAAAGATGCAAAGAGGGAAAGAGCAGCCTAGAAATTAAGCCATTATGATATCTCACAGGGCAGATACATATAGTGCTTTACACATTATTTAATCTAATTTAAACCTTAATACCTTCAACAAGGGGGTTGTTTTTGACGGCGTAAAAACTACCACATCTCACCAAACTTAGTGGATGTTTGTAGCCTGGGCCAAGCTTGACTTTAGGGGGCGGATCTGTTTAAAAAAGCAAAAAAACTGCATTTGTTTTTTACATAAGCGTTGGCAGAAGTCTGCCCTTTCCAAGAACCTGTGTGTCGTTGTTCTAAACACAACTGCCAAATCTAGCAACATTCCAAAGAAGAAAGTTGCCTGTAGCTTACTGAGACAAACTTCTCTGCATCACGGCAGCTGACATAAACTTTAAAGATCTGTGTTAGAAAAATATTCTGTTGCTTCTAAATGTCTCTCCGAGTGATCATTTCACATTCACGTTTAGCAAAAATCACTGCACAGCCATTCTGTGTGGTGAACTTGCTAGGCGACTTTGTGGTTATAGATTCAATGCAGTCTGGGAAATGACAGACAGTTGACACATGTTTGTCTATCGGCCGTGTTTCAGTTTTAATAATTTCTCAGGAAATATCACAAGGGCCTTTGTGAAAACATTAAGGCAGATTTCTTTTACTTTTGCAATCCAGGCATGTATGAGGATCATGTGGAGTTACGTTAAATAGAAGGATGGGCTGTTATTGGCCTTGGCAGAGGTGTTCTGCAAAGAATGTGTCAAGCCCCAGCTCCGGTCAGAGCACAAAACACAATCACGGTAGTTGAGCCCATAAAAAAAGAGAACCGAACCGAAACCAAAACGCAAGAGAGGAAAGTGCACTACCGCCGAGGGCAGTGGGAACCTTAAGTGGTCATATATGTGGGGAAAAAGTACAGATGGGCAGCAGAAGTGTCAAAAAAGCCAAAATAAGTAAGCACAGGGGAGTTAATAATGTCATGTACAGCCGAGGCCATGGTTGTTACAGCAGAAAACTGTGACTTCACAGTATCTTCCTGAGGAGCACGATGACATTTGTAAGTCTCATTAAGGGCACAATCTGAAGCAGGTGAAGCAAGGGTCTGAAAAAGCTTTTATTCCCAAAAACATCGTTTTTTTTACGATGTGAGGCAAACAAATTAAAATCATTAGACAAGGCAAAGCTTCCCGAAGGTCAGTACCGAACTGTAACTTCTCTAACACACTTCTATATATATTGTTTCATGCTGCGCCGCTCAACAAACCGTTTTTTTTTTTTACAGAACACAGCATTAAGAAACACAACAAAAAGAGACACAGACAAAGCCAGATGAATTCCTTGCCTGCACTCTAAAAGACATGACAATCCTTACAGACAGTGAGGAGATTATTTAATTTGCCCATGTCTCTCCCAGCAGCTGACCTCGTGGAGAAGAGAGTAAGAGAGCAAAAAAGAGAGAAATATCCCTCGTGGATGGTCAATGTAAAATTTAGAGGAAGAGTCTGAGACAGAAATGATAGATGGCATGAGGAGCAAGCCAAATGAAGGACAGAGAGGCATTATCTTAAGGTCACTTGTAAAACTAGACAGTTAATGAATTCCCGTCGCAATAATCCATTATCAAGTCACCATGGAGTTAGACACAAACAAACAGACATCAAAGTATCAAAAAATCATGCTTAATTATTATTTCATGTGAAGGATGTGCTAGTTTCTTGACGGGGTGACTATCTGGAGGATAGTGTTCCTCGAGAACACTGCAAGGTTCTGTCATGATGTCCTGGCTTAGAAATGGCAGATGATGAAGTAAACTGATTACAAATTAGATCTGTGGGATTCCACATTAGCTTAATGAGCTTTTGTGCGTTTATACTGGATGTGTACGTGCGTGCGAGTGCAGAATTGTGTATGCGTTTTGTGCGATTGTTTCATCTCATCATTGGCTGTACAACCGGGACCGTGATAGATAGCCTCAAGCAGGTACAAGCATGTGTCAAAATAGATTATTGTCAGCAGGAAGTTGCTCTGCCAGTTAAAACCAGGTGTCTCATATCTGACACACACACACACACCACCTCAACTCCTTAATTTTTCATGTCGGCCTCCCGTCTCACTTGCTGCGAACAACACGGGCTCTACAGCACCAGGTTATTTACACACAAACACAAAGTGCTGAAGACAGAGACATGGCAGGCATGCAGTGAGTCACACCGTAATGGAGAGAGCAGAGAGGAGACAAAATGGAAGAGAGAGGAGAAAAGGAAACAGAGGAGTTGCACTCAGGAAAGAAGGGCAAGAGCTGGAAACTGAACACTGTGTCTGTTTGTGTTTGAGTGTGGATGTGCTGTTGGGTATAGAAGTACAGCATCGGAAAAACAGAGAGGGGAAAAACAGCAGGAAGGGTAGAACAACTTTTCTTTCCACGCACTTAAAAATAGAGGTATAAGAGATCATGTACATGATGGGCGCCAGGTACACACCTACTGATCTGCCATGAGGATATAAAGACGATAAGCAGTGGGGGTTTACTTATCTAAATACGTTAAGGTGGCACTCTGACAGAGGGGCCAGGTACAGAAATAGAATTGTAGGATTACCATTAAGCATTTTTACAGGGTACAACCTTAGAGACCGAAAGATAGAGCTGTGTCCCGTTTTTTTTCTGTGAGCCGGTTGCAACTCACTCCCGAAGAAATATGCAGAAGCACACAATGCAAGTTGCCTACTCAGCATGTACGCTGCATTTGTTTGTGTATACATCTAGGACGCAGAGAAGGAGACGAATAGGGTGTACGTTTTGTTCCCAGAAAGGGAGTTTTATCCTACACATGCAATAAATCAGTAAACAAAACAACCACTTTCCACATGTCTTCCTCCCTACATTTTCCTGGCACACACAAATGCAAAAGCAAGTTGCCGACACACTATTTCAAATACACCATTCGATCTCTACAAAGCAGTCTTTTGTCTTTCCCCATCTGTCCCTCAAGGACTAAATCAAATGAGGCAAAAGGGGAAGGCAGTGAGAGAAAAGGGGTCTTTCTGCGGGTGGAGAGCTGCTCTTCTCTCTCATCCGTGTGCAGATGGTACCTGCTGCTGTGCCAGTGGCCACATGCCCAGAGAGCAACAGCAACAGAGGATAGAGGGGCCTATGAGGTGGATGACAGGCGCGTGTGTGTTTGATGCATGATTCATAGGCTCAGCTGACTGTGTGTGATACAGAGAGACTACAAAAATAAAGACTTTTTGTGCAGAATAATTTCCAAGCCAAATGATGTGTGTACACCATGTGTCATCATGTTTGTGTTGGAGATTTTACACGCATGTGATCAGACATTTTGGTGCTCACATACACAACAGGTACACATCAGTGCTGAACTGAGCAGGTAAACAAATGACTGAACTACAATTTTGATGAACCACACTACATGCTAAGATCTTATTAATCTAATTTTGGAAGCCTGATGTAAATTGATCCAACATTACAATGGACGCTCTACATACAGTATGTGACCTTTATGTCTGTCCTTGCTCCTACCTGTGTGCAGGTATCCGCCGCTCTCCAGCCACCAGTGTGACATCACACAGCTGTCTCGTCTTCAAGTAGCCCTCCATCTTGCGGAAGGTGGCGTCAGCATGGGACAGAGCGGTGAACATACACTCCTCAGGACATGCACATGGCTCCATCGACACACAGGACGACAGTGTTGCGCTGCTGTTGGATGTCCTAGGCCCAGGCAGACAAGCAGACATAGGCAAGCATCCCCCCACACACACATACAGACAAACAGACACAAAGAGAAGGAGACAGAGGCTTTGAGTGCATGTTGATTCTCATTTGTTCAAGACAAAGAGACAGATGTGCAGCGAGCGCTACACCAGCTGCTCTGCATCTTCCATGTGACAACTTTTCCTTGGATCATTCTATTACACCTATTGGTATGCTCACTTTTCAACAGGGTTACGGTGTGTCGCCCGATGTAGACAAAAGCTGTTTAATGGTCCAATTAATAGGGGTAAATGGCCAGATAAATTCAGCCCACTTAAAAGAAACGGTGCACAATTTAAATGCTGTGGGAGCTGAGCCCATATGATATGCAGTAACTTATTCTGCTTCTATATCCTTATATAAGAAGAAATGGGGACTCATCTTTGGAAAGCACGGCTTCAGTATACACAACAGGAAGCATTGAAGCCCATGGCTGTTAGGTTTTATTCTTCCAGTCTGAGCTGATGAGGTGTGTGTATGTTACGAAGTGCATGTGTGTCACAGATAAGCACTGAAATATAGCTACCCCGTGAATCATCACCTATAATGACTCCCGAAACAGCATTTAATTTATGAGAGCGAGAGACGTACTTGAATTTTCAATTTAACAGCAGCAGATGCAGGAGCGGCCCTACAGCACAATGAGATATAAAATGAACGGCTACTTCTTGTAGCCTTGTGGAAGCATGTTTGTGTTTGAAGAGAGACACAGCAAGTCAGAAACACAGAGTAAAGTATGGGCTCTGGAGTTTACTGCTTATGTATAGAAGATGATTTTAAATGTGAAGATGACAACTGGATCATCTGATGTAGGGGTTTAAGTCAGTCCTGTGTGTGTATGTAGTCTGTTCTTTTTATACGTCTAAATAGTGAAGAATAAATGTTCTGGACCAGAAAATGTTTTGTAGCATGTTATACAGCTCACATTTTGTTATGTAGTTACATTGATTTATATATTTTCAAGCAGCTATAATCACTATTTTTACCAATGGATCATATGACTACTTCCATGTGAAAACAGCCAGCAGTAGTGATTTTCCCACAGAGATATATTCCCGGATACATCAGTTCCCTTAAAATCAATGGAGCTTCACAGCAGCTTTATTGGGACCCTCTTGTAGCTTTAACGCCACCGTTTTGGTTCAGTCTCAGTGATTTCATCAGCTTGGATTTTTAAGCCACTAGTCCATGAACACACTTGAGCAGGTAAAGAGACAGAAGTTTGCCCCAGAAGCAGGTGGTGTTGCATGTGGAGAAGACAAGAGGACCCAAATGTAGAAAAACTTAACAGCAGTCGGGCAGGAACTGAAATGCTTGATATTTATTAATACTCCCAAAAAAGATACTGATAAGCAGGCAAAGGCAAAAACTTGCAGACTAGGATACACTGGGGGAAACCCACGAGCGAGACAGACCTGAAGGCTGGCAGAAACAAGACAGCAGATCTGAACAAAGCACACACACAGAACACAAGGCTGAAACACAAACTGAACTGATCACACAACAAGGAACAGGTGTGAGAATATGACGGCAGGCAAGTAGCTGATTGGTGAAGACTGCCTCCTCTTTACAGAACCCCAAAGTAGCCAACGAATTATTAATTGTTTAAGATCAGGTTAAAGCTCATTAAAGCACATTTGTGATTTTATGTTTCAGTTCAATTTAAAGATTTTCACACACCAGAGTAAATGGCGTGCAACATATGTGCATTCTTATACAAATTTAGGTTTGTGTGTAGTCGCTGGTGTGTTAACAGGAGACAGCGTCCCTGTGTTCTGTATTCCACTCCTCTTTATCTGGCTTCTGTCTTCATTTTGTACATTCAGCTAATGTTTCCATCGCTCATTCCATTCTGCCTCAGCCCAAAATCCCCACATCCATCTCTGCCTCACTTTTCCTTCTTCCCTATCCCATTCTATCCCCCTGAGGAGTTTTTTGGGTTAGTTTTAGTCCTCTTGCATATGTATGTGCATGCGTGTGTGTGTATGTAGATGAATGGTGTGGCTAAATACTGCCGGAGGAGATGGCTTTGAAGTGGGGGAATGCTGCCTTCCAGTCCCCTTAATTGAGCCTGGCAGGCACTCAACATGGACAGAGAGAGAGAGTGAGAGAGAGAGAGTGTGTGTGTCTGGGACAAAACAACAGCATGTAGCCAGATTTTTTTTAACCCGTGCACCAGGCAAGGACACTCGTTC
>CAAKHC010001567.1:29650-39950 GCA_901007825.1 Macroramphosus scolopax
AACTCTCTCTCTCTTTATGACTCATATATACACACACAAACCCCCTTCTCACACACACACACAAACACAAATAATAATATGCACCAGACCTGCTATACATCCTGCATGCACAATCAGGCGACAACTCACGGCCTGTTTCCGTTTATAACAGCGTGTTGAATTGTGCTGTAGCTGCAGGCGAGTGTGTCCTTGAGACTCAGATCAGCCTCTGACTGGCCAAGCAAAAAATTACCTCTCCACATTGAGAATCAGACGCCACAGATTGAGAGTGTGCAAATTCAATTAAAATTGATCTGGATGCACATATTTGTATTATATTAAACCGAATTAAATTCACACGGACGTGATTGAGTGTGTGTGTGTGTGTGCATGTGTGTGTGTCTTTAAGTGCGTGCGTGTCTAATCTGAATAGAAGTCAGACCACCTTCAGCTGGTAATTTCCCTCTTATCCTCCATCATGTCAGTCAATAGCAGAACCACACAGATCAAGGACAGCACTCTCCGTGGTCTGTGTGTGTGTTGGGCTCTATCAGCATTCAGAGAGAGTGTGTTTCAACTCCAGATGGACGTTGTTGTTCCAGTTTCCCGAGAACTAACAGAGATGAAGGAATGGAATAAACTCAAAATCAGTCCATCAGCAAGTTCAGACGTCTTACTTGAATCTCTCTCAGCCTGATGATCAGTGAAGCAGCCTGTCCGTCTCTTTAATGTCTCCTCTCCTATGTATTCCTCTTTTGATCACTGTCCGTATCATCCTCCGCTGTCCATTTACTAATTTCCTCCTTCTCCTTGCCCTCATCCATTACCCCTGTACTCTCATTTATTTTCATATGCTCCTCTCTGTGCAAGATGGATCTACTGCAAGAGGAAGGCCTGCGTTAATTAGGTGTGTCTTGTGTGTGCCAGTAGTCTGGCAATGTAGGGCACCTTGAGTGCAGTTACAGTAGATTGTAATGAAGGCAAGTAGGAGAAAGAGGCAGAGAAGAAGAGATAAAAAGCCGGCGTGTGAAGCTCTGAGAGATTGGTGCACAGTGGGCAGGGATCAAAACACCCAAACTGCCCACAATTACATCTGTGCCTTGTACTGACAGGCGGAGGCAGACGCACAAATCCACACTTTCTCCCACATTTTGTATTGGAGCAGGAACCTTCTGTGTTGCTTCCTCTGCACTGAGCAAGACTCCGACACACTTTCACTACCATGATTTATTCAGCGCAGATGTAGAGAGAACAATATGTTATTAGTGTGTGTGTGTGTGTGTGTGTGTGTGTGTGTGTGTGTGTGTGTGTGTAGTTCAGGCTTTTATAGAGGAATTTTGCTACCAGGTCCGGGCGGCACATGTGCTGCCCAAGTGTGAACCAAACTGTCCAATTACTTTGATCCATGCCTGTTGCTGCAGGAAGAGAAAATACATTCTCCCTTTTTGCCCTAAAGCAAATCACCTGTGTACAAACAAACACACACACACACACAGACACACACCCAGCTCGGGCTGGCTCGCTAGCTCTGTCTCATCTAATTGCCCATGAGGACGGAGAGAGAAGAAAAGCAGGGAGGGCAATTGGAGAATGCAAATTTAACCACATTTGTGCATCTGTTTAGCAACTCCAGAGCATGAGGGAAGACAATGATGATGATGCGATGGCTTCCGGCTCTCATGTGATCTAATCAAACAGCTTGTTCTATCATCGCCTGCCCAAACAGACACCCACATACACATCTTTGTAAGCAGAGGCAGCCTTTGATCTGCCGGGCCTTGACATTTGGCCTTGCTGTGCTTCCTGTTCAACTCAGACGTTAAATTCTGCTGTTGCAGCACAAAGAGACGTTTATGAGCAGATGTTACGAGATTATATGTCAACACAATCTTCCTGTGCCCTCCAGCAGCAGCGGCGGCAGCAGATAGAACAATGACAACTGCATCCAGTACAGCTGTGACGCATGAAAATCATGCTCAGTAATTCCATTAAATCATGACTTATATGACTCAATTAAGCTTTATACTGCCGAAGAATAAACCTCCTTTTTTCAATTGCAACAAATTCAAGAATCACAAGCGAGTTTATTCATTGGTACCAAGAAGAGAAATAAAAACATCATAGGTCAAATGCATTCGACTTTTAAAGAATTGACTGGATTCTCTTTGGAAAGGAACATTTACTTTGTATTACCTTACTTTGGTAAAATAACTGAGACAATTTTATAAGCAATATGAGACTTTGACGATTTTCTCATTCTTCTCACATTAAGATTCATGAAAGCAGCTCAATTAAAATGCTTTCTTCTCTCTTTCTGCATTGATCTTTATTTGTCTGAAATATTCAGCTCTTGAAATAATAATAATAATAATAATAATATTAAGAAAGTTGATTTGCTAATAATTAGGCTTTCATAATATCATAACTTCTGCGAAGTCTGTGAGCACTGACAAAGATGTTCTTGTGTTTCTATTGTTGTTCTAAAACTGGACAGGATCATTTGTCTGAGATTGATTCATCGTTTTGCTGGAAAAAACAGGTCAGAAGTCACTTATCTCCAAAGAAGAGGATGATTTGATTCAGCAGAGAAACCAGACAAAGAAAAGACTCTTCTGAGCAGCAACATTTTACCGCGGGTTACAGCATATATCATCATTCGTCCTGCCCAGACAAAGTTCAAAGGTGATCAAGACTTTTCTGTTGCTGGCCCTGATCAGTAAAGTCTTAACTGTCAGCTCTTATAAAATATACATTTATCTGCAATCATAACATAATGTGTATGATTGCTATCACTTTGTTTAACTACACATATATTTCTTTGACTTATTTTAATTGTAATTCTATAGATGTATCTGTTGTTTCTAGATGTGCTATACAAACGGCACACAACAACAAACTGTGAACGCAGCGTTGATATATCACCTGAATGCAGCATCCTTGTAATTAGAGATGGGTATGAAGAACCGGTACTCAGTTTAAATCCTATATTGAGCTCCTGCGGGATGTTCTTCTGCTGCGTTCACTAATGGATCATTAACTTTGTCTGTCTGCCTTTTGGCGCTAGAAAGGTAGTTTGCTGGGGGCCGCTAAAACCAAGGCTGACACGCCGAGACGGTGAATATGAGGGATAAAACAATGAACTGAGAGAGACTAAAATGCTTGGTAGAGCTGAGACGAAAGAGGAGTTTTGATGGTTTGATAGTTATATTTTATGGAACAGCAATATTGTCAGTGCTTGGTGAGAAATAATACACTAATAATCAACCCACTACTCTTCTGTAGTCAGATATTCTCCCATCTAGAACCCCACATTTACATAAATTGCGCGCATGCAAAATGACACAAGTGATCTGTTATCCTCCCTTTCGCGGATGCCTGTGCTCATGGGCACGTGTTGGCTGGTTTGCCGCTGCTGGAATCGCTGAGGCATCAAGTTTGCAGCTGCATACATCAGGAGATAATACACATCCTGCATTATTGATGGAAATGAAAACAACTCTATTTTTTCTTCCTGCTCTCTTTCTTTTGTTGGTAACTGCCTCTCCTCCTCTCTCTGCCCTCAACCACTCGGCAGTTTAAAAGCTCTCTAATGTCAGCCGCTCTCAACTGCTCCCTGGTTTAGTTTGCCGGCACATACACATACAGTACACTCGCAAACACCAGCAAATGA
Source organism: Macroramphosus scolopax (assembly GCA_901007825.1). Classification (NCBI taxonomy): domain Eukaryota; kingdom Metazoa; phylum Chordata; class Actinopteri; order Syngnathiformes; family Centriscidae; genus Macroramphosus; species Macroramphosus scolopax. The sequence continues at coordinate 33,300 of CAAKHC010001567.1, forward strand.
TCTCTATTCTTAGGTTAACAGCAGGTGTGTGCTCTTGTCTCAGTGCAGGGCAGGTAGCATGTGGAGGATACCAAAGTGCTTGCTGTGCATTTCATCACAATCTCCTCCATCTCTCCCCGACGCTCCAGAGCTCTTTTTTCCCATTTCCCTACTGACATGCAGCCACCATATATATCCATTAAATAAAATGTTCCATTTTCCTTTTCTCCTATGCTGCTCCACAGCCCTCTTTTCCTATTCACTCTCTCTCTAAATGGGCAGAGGGAGAATAGGAGGTTGAAAGCACAAGATTGAGATGAAACATGGGAGAGAGCATTCATGGCCAAATAAAGAGCAGGCCTCAATAATTTACTCTGCCCTGAAGCAACAAACCAATCGCAGCCCATCGCTCCCATACAAATGAGAGAAAGAGAGAGTCACAAGTAGTGAGAGACATAGAATGCTAGGTAGGTGCTGACAGTCCCTCGATACTGTGAATTATTTCAGGTCAAACACTGTCAAATGTTTAAAGCAGAAGTAAAATTAACTATCCATTTGATTAAAAGTAAATGATATATTTAAAGTTTTTAAAGTGTGATTGCTTTGCCTTATAATTTTTGGGACTGAAGATAACAAGACCAAATCTGTTTAATTCTCACAAACCGTCTATAAAGTAAGGCCACGCATTAAAGGAGAATTCCGTTATTTCAACCTGGACATTTAACCCTGTGTGGGGGGTCGAAATGACTCATAGGGACCAAAACTATTGTAATTGGTGTAAGCGAGAACAATTTAGTCGATAATATTGCCACACTTTTCCGTCCCTGTTATTGTTGGTGTCTGACCGCACAATGGAAAGGTCCCTACAGAAACCTACATGTCTACAGCCACTTGTGATTTATGGACAATCCCCCCCCAGCGGGCTGTGGCGTCATGTTGGTTTGACATTTTGGAAAATACCACTGTCACCTCTGTCAGCCAGTGGAGCTGAGCACAAGACATAAAAGATGAAAAAGCAGCGAGCATTGCTCTCTCCAGTGTGTGCATTCTGGAAGAATACTCTCAGCACCTCATTGCCCGTACACCACAAAATGTAATTTTTACACATCAGTTCTTGCACAGATTAAAGAAACGGGATTCAACATGTTACTTGCAGACTCGCAGCACTGCTCTAATCTCTTCCAGCAAGCTCCTGGATTGTTCGGTCTGAGGAAGGTCACCTTACCCCCGACTGATCATTGAACCATACACTGAGAGGCATGAGGAGATGAGAACACGGGTGGACAAAGAGAGGGGGAATGAATGAGCAGATCGAAGGCTATTACGAGATTAATTAATAGTATAATAGCAGTAAAAGGTGTTCTACAAATCTGGCTGCTTCTGTACCTGCAGCTCTGTTGAGTCTTAAACTAATAATGGCCTGCAAGGTCAGAAAGTGATGAGTCAGCAAATGACAATCAATACTGGATCAATTCCTTAATAGTGTGCGTGTGTGTGTGTACTAACTTGTCAATGTTGTTGAGTATTCACCTTATTTTTCCTGACAACAAGGATGATCAAGACCATGGCGATAATGTGCAGTGATTATCAGCAGTGTAATATGCACCGTTAGAGGAAATATATCTCCTTAAGAGCTTTTGTGCACAACATAAAATGATTTTAATATCAACATCAACATCATTTACAGGGTGAGTGTGTGTTGATTGGTGATAAAAGTTGTTAGATGTTAAATTATGTATATTTCACTTTGGCTCTGTTGACATCCAAAACTAATCACCTCCAATTAAATTACAATTGGCTAACTAGCGCAGTAGGAAGTTCGAACCACAGAGACGGAAATAACAAACTGGTGAAATTTGGTAATTAGCACTGAAGACAAAGAACTGAGGCTAATTCGTTTTGAATGTAATTGCTCACAAACCAAAACCTTTTTGTCCCTGGATGTCAATGGAGGGAGGACAGAATCAGTTTTTTGATGGACATTGGGGCACTTAGACGTTTGCACTCCGAGGTGAGGGGGTTGGCACCGTCTGAACGGACGGTCGTAGCTTCATTAAGCACCCGCTCGTTGAATATGTGAATCAAACTATTTACTCGCCACCTTCACAATCTTTTCAAGGGCATTCCTCTCTTTGGTACAACGGTTTCCATACCAGCAAATAACATTTTGTAATTAGCACTTTGGGGATTCATCTCCTGGGGGACCATGGATGTTAGTTATGGCAATTAATCCAGCCTTTGTTGCTTTATTTCAGTCTGGTACAAAGTGGAGAGCTGACTGACATTGCCACCCAAAATCCATTCTGCAAGGACGACTAAGAAATGTCTCTAAAAAGCTTTCAGTCATTCTTAAATGGAAACAGCAAAAGACTTTCTTTTAAATGTGTTTGCAAAAATATCTTCAACAAGGATTTAAAAAGTCCTGATGCACCCGAATAACTAAATGTAGACAAATCCCAATCTCAAGCAGACAAGAAGACTGACAGGAACAAAAGAGCACCAGCAAATTGAGTTACAAAATGACTGTTGGGAGGCAGTGGCAATCTAAATAGTGTATTCAGGCGCAGTTTCTTACTTCTATTGTACTTGCAAATAAATATCTGCCAAGGCAAGTATGTGTAAATGGGCAAAAGTGGGAACTTGGTGAGTTGACACAGATTTAGAATAAGAATGGGAATAAAGGGGGGGGGTGTTAAGGATGAGCAGGAGAGAGGGATCAGGCAGGAGGCCTCTTCGGACAGAGCGACTAAACATTAATCAGCAGTAGGTGGGATAATTACTGGATGGGGGGGCCTTTAGAGGACGCTGACACTGCAGCTTATCAACTCATAAATGGCCCTTCATATTCCAGCACAGGGGAGCGTTTAGCATGCATCTGCTTTACTGAGGGACAATGATTGAGATCATCATCAGATGACAAGGGACAGCACTATGTTGCCCTCGATGTGACCATCCATGCTGAAAAAATAAAATAAAAATGAATAAAATAAGGCTATAATTAACCTGCTTTAAAAGGCAATCAATAAATAAAACATGAGTTCTGCAGCTTCGCGTGACTTCTTTTTTTTTCTTCTTTCATGTTATGTAATGTGTTATTGTGGTATGACTTCTCAGTTTCCTTTCACGCGGTGAACTGCGTTGTTTGACCTAGAATAGCAGACAAATTCATTCTGCGTCGGTCAGGCATGAGCGGGACAAAAACTTAAAAAAAAAAAACGAAATTCACAAGGCGCCGCCACAACTCTTAAACAAATCAGCTCCTAGTTTCATCCAAAATCCTCGAGCCGGCCCTCCCTGCTCCGCTCACATGCACCAGCTGTGGCAGTGATGAGATTTGAATAAACCAAAACAGTAACGTCAAGGCTTTAAAATCAAAACAATGAGCTGAAAGACACTAAAGCGCGTTGTAAAACTGACAGGAACTGCAGTGGTTCGCTGTGGGTTTGAGTGTTTAGTATGAGCACCACCTTTCATATCACTCACAGTCCTTTCATCCATCTATATCAATAAATGATCATAGAGAATACATCCATTTAATTCTTTTTTTATTCCTGGTTTTTGATGATAACAGAGCAAGTGATATCTGGTGAGTGTGTGTGTCAAGATACTGAAGCAGAGTCAAAAAAATCAAGTCCTTTGATACCGATGAAATAACGTTGGGGCTGCATGTGTAATTGAACTCTGATCGAAAGTACAAATATCATCAATGATCAATCTTGAGAAGCAGCAGTAAAGTCTGAGGTGATTTGGTGTCGTCTCACCAGCCGATGTGAGTATATGATAAAACTATTCATCATGCATTTTTATTGAGTTTGAGTTTTGAAGGATTGTGTTTCGACTGCTTTTATGATACATTTTTATTGAGACCCCGCAGTGTTTTCCCGAAGAGGACAATAAAATTTGATGGTGCAAGTTGTGACCAATAAAGCACTTTTTAAGTGTTTATCATATCAGTATAACTAGAAACTCTGAAGCGCCTCAAAACATATGTGGAGTTTCATACCAGTATTAATTTATGACTTAAAAAAGTAACAAAATGATGCTTGAAATCCTGCTCTTCCTCCACTAACACCCCCCCACACACACTGACACACACACACATGCACACACAAACACACAACAATAGCATTTGTTCTGAGGCACGCTTGAGAAAAGGTGCAATTGGAGCATATTGATTTTTCCTGATGTTAAAAAGCTTTTATTGACATGGCATTTTCTCACTAGAAAAGGTTACGACAGAGGAGGGGGGGGGCTATTAAAGGATAAAAAGGGCTCCATGAAAACACATCCCACTTTAGCCCACTTTAGTGTGTACACTCATGAAAGTGCAAACTGCTGCCCTTCGTAACACATTTCATTTCCACACACATTTGAAGGCTGAATCACCTTAAAGATCTGTGAGATCTTTTCTTTTGGTGAACAAAAACAACGAGGACTGGAAGAGAAACGGTCCAGGACATACTGTGTTCAGAGTGCAAACGAATATGGCACATAGAGAGATAGACAGGACGACAGACAGATTACAGCACACGGAGGATCAGTCAGGTAACCTTCATCACCTTTAAAGGTCGGCTCATTATGATAATCTCTGTGCGGAACGTTGTCATTTTTCCATAAAAGATCCGTAAAGCTTCGCTGTGGCTTCTTCTCTGGAGAACCAGGCGACGCCTAAGTGCTGAGACAGCACTAAGTCATCAGCTCTCCCTCGTCTCCTCCTCCTGCCTGCTTTTAATGGAAAAACATGCTCACTCCTCATAACTAGTTCACCACTATTTCTCCCCTGCGAGGCTCCCTGTTACCTTGTGAGCTCATCGTTTCAAAATACCTTTCAGAGGCTCGATGCACCTTAGATATCAGGAGCTTTAAAGAAATCATTGTATAGCAGCAAATAATTGGTTGGTTAAGAACGTAAGAATTTATTAGTAATATTTTGTTAATATTTGAAGTGATACTAAACTGTTGGTATACGTTGGTTGTTTGTCGGTTGGTAATGCCATTCTAGAACAGTAGAGAAGGCGGCGACACATCTGTGCACGGCTGAATAAACATGAGTCATATCAGCTGGAATCCCCTTTGACACAAAGGCCAGCTTTATACAAGGACATACTGTACACTGTTTCCAAAGGTCAAATGAACTTTCATGCTGATATAAATATAAATCTTCACTTTTCATGCATTTTTTTAATAGTAATATGTTGAGAATGGTCCAATCTGAATTTTCATGACCTGGGATTACCCTGTAATGACTGACACTGTTTGAATTGACAAAAGAAAAGTGGGGGATGATCTGAAAGTACAGTTTTAACTATTCTTCTAATGAATCAAACTTTCAAAAAAATGTACGAGAAGCTTAGAAAACGTACTTTTCTTTCCTGGCAATATCATCGTGTTCATTTACAGCAAATCCAGGGATTAAGCTCAGACATGACAGTGAGGGCATGATGGGGTCGATCAAACATAAAGTATCTGAAATACAACCGTAACCTGTGCTGAGCCCGCGGCGCGAAGCCTTTCTTTAATATCCCCCCTTGTACCTAAATCCCTAATCTCATCCTACTATTACATTCAATCTCCCCTCACGATACAGGCCTACAGCAGAATCTGCAGTAATGCGGAGCTCCAAAAATAGTCCGTATGCAGTATTTCCTCAGGTGATTTCTGCGTGTGGTCACACTGCTGACGATCTACGTGTCTGTTTGGTCATTAATAATTAAATGCAACATATGAAAGCATCTGGAGGGAAAAGTTAAGAGCTGATGAGGACACCTGGCTCTGACCCACAAGTATAAATACACAAGGCAGCACTTCTAACTGCATCCTGCAGATGTGCACAGTTTAGAGTTGCGTGAGACCGTGCAGGGCAGACGGACAGTTTGATTGGATCAAATCATGAAGAGAAATCAGAAGGTTGCCAAAACTCCAAAGCTATAAAGAATACATTCATTTTAATAATAGCTTGTCTTAGTCTTCCAACTACATCTGATGCCAATCAGGCCGCTAGTTGCCAAGACAACTCGCTCTGGGAGGTCAAGCACACAAACTGTTGCAGACAAGAGACAAGACAACTTGGGGTCTGACATCCTCAACCCAGCGTGTTTCAACAAATGGCTTTTGCTTCGGCTACGTCACCTACGACCCCCAAGTTTAACCCAAAGCGTCGTCATGGTGAAGCAAAACGTGTCATTCAACAATCATTTCCAACCACTGGTCCAGATTGAATATTCAAACCTTTTTTCCTTGCGAATTGAACTGTAAATCATGACAGAACTGCACAAAAACCATTAATACTAGTGTCATTATAGTCAGAGACGGGGGGTCTCCCCCAGACAAAGCCCGGATACCCCAGAAAGTAGACACACACAGACAGACGTGCACAATCCTGTTGGACATACCACAGTACTGTCATAAATCACAGACAATATGGTGGTAAATACATTTCATCCATAAACTCAAAATAGGAAGAGCTCCAAGCACCAAGCGGCTTGGATTCGACATCGGAGGACAGAATGTGATTTTTTTTACGAGTGAGGTTTGGCTCTTTCCATCCCGTTCTGTAAGCTGAGGCCACTGCGAAGTTAAGATAAGGCTCCACCTGCCAGCCATGCTCGTCAGTGTATTTGTGTGTACATGTGTTTGTCTGAGCCCAGGAGTGTGTGAATATGTGTGTGTGTG
>CAAKHC010001567.1:44697-63591 GCA_901007825.1 Macroramphosus scolopax
CACTGGAACGAGAATATGTTTTGTTTTGTATTCGTGTTTAATGAAATGATCATCTTTAAAGTCCATTTCAGGATGATCAGGATCATCTGTTTCCTGTTTTTGTCCTCTCAGCTATTTAGCCTTATATTTAATAGACACACATGACAACAATATCAAACTTCTCATGTAACTCCTCACCAGTAAGTTTATTAACGGTGTGTCAAATGAGCACTAATTCTTTTCATTTCACTTAACTCCTTCAGCAAATCTTCATCACCGCGGCCATCCCTCCACCTCCTCGCTCACAGAGGAACAGACCTGCTGACAGACGACTGGACCTCACACACACTGATGCGACATCTGCCAAGACACACTGATGTCAAAAATAAACACAGCTGACATGAACTGGATTAAAAAGTTATTTTATTTTCAACATCTCACCCTTTAATTTATCAGACAGCAGTTTTAATACATTAGTGAACTGTCCAGATGTAAATAAATTGATGGGATTCCAAATATTTTTCAACTTCCACATTTTGTATTCAAAGCAAAAGAAGAGCAAAAGATAAAAAGGTGCTAAACTGCAACTGGACCCAATATATCAGCAAACACATGACAGGTTTGACTTATATTTTCTTTGATTAATAACGTGTCAGAGGTGCAGCTTGTGAACGGATAAGTTAGGCCATCGCTTGGGGCCCCAGGATATTGGGCAGCCCTACAAGACGATGAATATTACCCCATTGCAATGTCTCAAATGTGGCAATCACAGTGGCCTCAACCGCCTTCCACTTGACATTTCAGTATTGCAGAATAATAAAGAGGAATTATCCGTCTGGTTGCTAAAAAAGTAGGATTCCACTGAAACCAGTGTAATTAATTATATACGTTTTTATGATAAAATAATATTAGGTACATATGTCGTTGGTCTCAGGAGGCCCACTGGGAAGTTTTGTCCATAAACATAATCAGAGATGAATTCACTTACATGTTCGGGGATCCAAGTCGGACCAATGTAGTTTTCATACTATTTTTTTTTCCAGGTACAAATAAAACTTCGTTAAGTTTAAATTAGTGTTGCTTCATATAATTTAACAAAATAAAACAAAATCAAAACAAAAACTGTGGTGTCATCACTAACACTGGCATGTTGATTAAACACCTCAGCAAAACAGACATATTCACTAGTGTCAGTCACAGAATGTTAGCGGACCACATGGAGTGCAAAGAAAAACTTCATATAAATTCATGTAAAGTCTCTTCAACACCGTCAGATTTGGAGTTTCTTTGTTTGGTTCAGTCTTTGGTGATAACACCTTAGTTTGTCAGCTGAATTAGCAGCTGTGCTTGAATCAGCTCTGAACACAGTTTTGCTGATATCAACTGTTAAACGGACAAAACAACATTCATAGAGACACATGTTCTGTACAACCGACATGTGGACCGTCTCTACACGGTCCCTCTGTTAAACTCCTATGTTAAACTATAATAGCACTTAACGTAGATAGAAGCAATTAGTCTGGAACAACCTTTTTTCTATATCTTTTCTGTACAACAATGGATATATTAAGACAAGCGGGTGAGCAGGTAGCGTGTGTTTGTGTGTATGTCTCCGTGTGTGTGTTAGTGCTGTGCATGTTCTGCTGGAACTGTGGAGGCTTTGCAGTGTTGGCTCTGGATGTGGGAGATCTGCAGGACGGGCAGCAGCAGCTGAAATGCATTCTGGATGTAGTTGGTACTGTTGGAGCCCTGTGGATAAGAGACCCATGACGTTTAACATCATCCTCATCCTCATCTTTCTCCTCATCATCATCTCATCATCATCATCATCACAACTATTTAAGATGCAGTTTAAGACACCCTACCAATGTGTTAGGCACACCTAGATCAACCTAATGCAGTATAACAGCCCTTCAATACATCCTTCCTTCATGAAGATTATACTGCTACAAGAAGGAAGAATATACTGCACATATCAAATCTGTTTGACAGGTATTGATTTATTTTTATTTTAATGATCATTTTGGAAGCTGTAATTTGTGGTAATGTTGAACTCTACTAGGTTATACTGAGGGGTGTCCCAAATATTTGAATGTGAAGTGAATCTCACCTCTAGCAGCACACAGTCCACCAGCGGATTCAACTCCTCGGCTTTCCTCTGGCCCTGAGAAGGAGAGAGAGGGTGGGGGAGAGAGAGAGAGAGAGAGACTCCTAATATGAGACACTGACTATTCATTCAGTTGTCATTCACAGCTGATTTATTTTACCTCCTCCTGTTTCTTTATGAAAACTACTTATCCACATTTAAGTAGTACGTGAGAAAAGGAGAATTACGAGAGGGATTCAAATCTTATCCTTCAGATTTAATGGGATCAATAAAACATGGTTGTTGCTCAGCACTTAGTCTCCGACACATCATCATCGGGTCCAGAGGAATAAGGTACGAAAGACAAACGACCCCTTACGTCTTTAAAAATTAGCCCAAAAGCATGTTATATGCTCCATTATATAAAATCTTCATCTTAACGGTGACTAAAGCTGTCAAACTAAATGTAATGGAGAAGATAATACAGTTGGAGTGTAATCAAAATATGAAGCGGCATAACATGGAAAATAGTCAAGCAAAGTAAAAGTACCAAAAAAGTGTGATTTCTAAAGTCCCTGAGCACTTAGTTTCTTTCCATCATTGCCAAATATACACCTACTGCTGTGATATTGCTCAGCTAGCTGCAACCCACAAACATATATAGTGGGTGAGGTTAGCTGCTCGCTTGAGGTCAAAGAAAACACAACATTTAACACAGAGACACAACCTGGAAAACTCTCATATATTTGTCAGAAAGGTTCAGAGAGAGAGATGAAAATATGGTTTGCTGACAAAAAGAACATAGAATAATGGCAGCATCATGTATCCCCTAACACCACCACACTCACCCCGACAAGAAGCAGCGTATCAGAGAACTTTTTGGCCAAACACTCCACCTCCTTACACATTGAGCATGTCAACCTGAAAAGAAAAATGTAAATGTTAGCGGGGCTCTCTTTCTCTCGCTCTCTCTCTCCCCCTTTCACACACACACAGACAGACACACCTGGTGAGGATGTGTGCCTGGTCCCTGGCTGGTTTCTCCAGGTCCTGGCCATGCAGGATGAGTTCTGCCACCTTGTGCAGCTGCTCGATACTGCGTGCTGTCACTTCAGCCAGACTGCCAACTGATGACAGGTACACAGCCTGGAGAGACGGAGCGTGCACGCACACACACACACACACGCACACGCACACGAACACACACAAAATGTAAGAAAACTCCACTGCAGGTGATTTAATTTGAGCCGTGTCATTGTTGAGTTGACCTCACCTCTGCTGATCCGGGGTCGCTCTCGTTCCCCTCCTTTACCTCCTGTTCTCCCCTCGTCTCCTCCTCCTGGTCCTCTCCATCTCCCTTCCTCTCCTCATCATTCTCTCCAGGTGAGGCATCTCCTCCCTGCTGGTCCTGTGTTTCCCTGCCAACTGTCTCTGTGACAGGCTGTTCCACCTTGCTAACCCAATCATGGGCTCTCACCCGAGCCTGGAAATGCATAATTACCACCCATCAGTTCTGCATGGTGAGAGATCTACACACTGATGTATTTTAATTAGATGCATATACATGATTATATGCACATGCAGCTTCCATATGTGTGAATCTGATTATGCGGTCGGACTTCAAAGGTGATAAGTTTTATATTACTTGCAACCCTGCAGCAGCAGAGTGGGTGCGACACCGAGGGTGTGTGTATTTCTCCAAACTGCATTTGTGTTGTTATTGCAAAAAAAAAATCAATACATCACGTGACAATTTCGTTTCTGACCTTGTAAATAGCAGTTTAACAAAAATACATGAATAATGTGATGTGATGGAAAGCTCCAGGAAAATTAACCTAAAGATCATCCTCTGTATGTGTGTGTGTGTGTGTGTGTGTGTGTGTGTGTATGAGTCACCTTGTTGAGTTTGTCTGGTGTGGCAGCAACATGAAGCTCAAACAGCAGCTCAGTGAGAACACTCATAAATTCCTCGCCGTCAGCCACTGAAAGAATAAAAATACACACACACACACACACACCACACAGACACACCACACGGACACACACACACACACACACACAGACACGTCATGTTAGTACACTTCTATTTACTCAGCATATGTTTCAGTTATTGATGCATAAACTGTAAAACTAGATCAGATTTCTACCACATGCCAGTAGTGGGTTGATTTCCCCCATGCTGAGATCATCATAATAAGATCGGTGTTAGCCTTCTGCGAGCAGCACACCGGAGGTGTTGTGGTCCTCTGATTTTTGTTTCTTCCATGCGGCAACGAGAAGTTTCATTGTGCAGCAGACATGCAGATTTGAACGAGATGCCTCGATCTGATAGAATGTTTCTGTTTTGTTCGGAGAGGTGATGTGGATGTGTCAGCAGCCCCTGAACACCAACACGGGATCAGGTGACATGTATCTCAGTCTGCCCAACGCTCTCTGCTATCACATCAAGCTCCTGCCTCGCCTGCCTGCCACTCTGTTATGACTCCAAGCTCGGCTCAGCTTCGTCACTCTGTCACTCTCCAGCCTCGCTTAAAGGTTCTAGAAAGTATTTGCAAGATGATGTTGATGGACTACAACAATTCATGAGCCACAATCTGTAGACTAATTGAAGAGCAGGCCAGCTGATCCGGGGTCAGTGTTCAGTGACCTCCAGCAGGTCTCATCAGGTGACTCACACAAGGGGGTTGAACAGTGTAATTGGGAACATAGATCACCGTTATCTTGTTCCCCTTTCTCTTCTTCCTCTTCCTCAGCTTCCTCTCGCTTGATAAAGATCTCCTTAAGAAAAATTAACTCCTTCTTCACCTCCTCCTGCTCTTCTTCCTCCAGGGAGGAGAGGAACGCTTGGACCTGAGGGCAGTGCAGAACTTCATCTACAGTATTTTAAACAGACTGTTTCCAAAAAACTCTTCATTCTTCGTCCTGCATGAGGCTTACCTTCACCTCACTCTCGTTGGACAGGATCTCCAGGGCTTCGAGGTGTGACAAGCCCTGGAAGTCGTCAAACAGAATACCGTAGTGAGCTGTGGGTGCGCTGATTGGCTGGTTGCTCAGACGCGACCGCTCCTTGTCCTTGGCTTCCTTCAACATCTGAAAGATCCCAGTGTAACATTAATGTAACAGCGCTGAACATGTAAGATAAATGTGGATTCTGCCAGAAAAGAATCAGATTAATCCATTCATGCAGACACACAATACAAAAGTCAAGTGTCCGTGTGTGTGCGCGTGTGTGTGAGGGTCAGCATGCCTGACTCAGTGATGCGGTCTTCTGCATTAGGGTCTTGGTCTTTTTGAAACCCGGGTCAGTCTCAGCAAGAACAGTCATGGTCTTCTTTCCAATAAACTCCAAGGCGTCCAGGCCACCGCTGATCACAGTTTTACCCTTTGAGAAGAAGAGAGAGACGGAGACATAGAGGCTGAGACAGCAAAAGGATGAAGTACAAGGCACAGAAAGGAAGACCGTTTTTGCCAGGAAAATTTAAAATTAGGACTAATGAAAATAAAAATCTCACTGTGTTCTGCACGGCACTCGAGATGGTGGAGAAGACTCCCCTATTAGCAGCTGCAGCACTGGCAGAAGGAGACTCTGCAGAGCTGGACAGCTCAACTTCTTCACTTTCCCCTGCCTCTCTCGTCTCCTCTGATATTTCCTCTTCTTCTCTCGCCTCCTCTCCCACTGAGGTCGCGTGGAGACGCAGAGCCTCTCCTGCCTTCACCTTCACTGAGGACAGACTCTGACCTGTCCTCACATACACAAGGTAAACAGACACAGAGAGGGGAGAGCATGTACACATTGGTAAGGACAAGGACATGGAAATAGATGAATGAGGAAATATAAGCCGGGAGATGGAACAAAGAGCAAGGGACGTACCGACGGTGGAGGTGGCGCTGCTCAGAAGAGATTTTCCCCATGAACTCCAACCTCCCCAACCTTTTCCTTCCTCCTGAAGTGACCTCTGTACACACGGACACACATATACATTATAGTATTATGAAAATAAACACATTCATTTTTTGTGTTTCAACTCTCAAATATCGGTATCAGTACGGTAAGTTCAAATGTATGTCAAGAAAATTTGAAAACGTAACTACAAACCTCCACATCCTCCTCTGCATCGTCAGGCTCCAGGCTCACTGGTTGGTCGCAGTCGGTCAGCTGACCCTCAGCCTCAGGCTCCGTCAGACCCTCTGAAGAGTCAGGCTTGGTGGTGTCCACCACAGTCGCCTCTTCTGTGGACTGCAGGCAACTCTCAGGGATCAGGGGAGGCTGAAGAAAGGCTGAGGGCGGTGAAAGGGCAGCTGGGACATCCTGGTTGGATGTGGGGTCCGTGTGGGGGGGTCTGTCAGGTTCAGGGAGGGGGTCTACATCAGAGGGGGCAGCCTGGGACATGATGATCTGGAAATGGACATATCCATGATTTTTATTGGTTTTCTTTGAGAATGTGATGATCTGTGAATCTCCACACGTCTTTCCATATGCTAACCAAAACATCAATAAATCTCGGCTCCCAAGGTCCAAAGAGACGTTTCACAATCCTCACAATGTTCACTGGTTGTAGTTTATCTCTGATGATTCCCCTTAGCTATACTTAAGGTTTAAACCCTTAGATTCTATCGTGTTTCTCCTGGTTTATTATTATAATGGAATTTACTCATTGAAAAACATTTATTCATGTTTTTACATTACATCCATTACACAAAAAATCCAGTGATTTCTGTTTCAGGAATAAAACCTCGTAACGCATCAGTTTGAGGCAGATTTTGTTCAGCATAAAGTAAAATATCTCCATTTTAAATGTGCACAAGCAAAAAATACGCAAACTGATATGTAATCAAGCAAAGTACCATGTCAAAAGTAAAACTTTAGCAAAGCAACCAACTGTGTTTTCTTGATTGCTGTCCACCACTATTAATAGAACACGACTGTCAGACAACGCTGGGATTATCTGACAAACTTGATTTTTGATTCTATTTTCTATTCCGTTATTGTGTCACTTTTTCGTCAAAATCAAATGGAAACACTGACGGTGATCCAGCAGATTTCATGTATTGTTCCAAAGAGCCACATCCCCATCTACTGGTTAATTGTACACATATGCCGGTTGTAGATATCCACGTTTCTGCTGTTATCCGCTTGTTTTCAATCTGAACTAGTTTGTTTAAGGCCGTTTCCAGCAGCAAAATAACATTATAAGCAAAGTTATATAAAATTGTAGAAATGCTCTTAAACAACTAACAAACAAATATAATACCTACTGTCCTGACAGATGTTAAATAAACAAGTTGCATTGACTAGACTATATAACCTGGCTATGCTTTCTTTAAAACAATTACAGTTAAATTAAAAGTGTTGCCGAATTAATTGTCGCGATAATTGCCGTGATCAAATCCCGCACATTAACTTCAACCTGCAGAAATCATTAACTTCACATTGATTACATCATTTCCAGTCTTTTCTCGGTGTGTCAAAGCTTTCTTTAGTGTATCATCACTATTTTCACACATTATTGTAGCATGACAAAATAAAACAACCATGGTAGACAGTCAACATAGACCACGTCCCGGTCAATACGAGAGTAAACAGTTGGACTATTATATTCGTAGGATCCTCTCGGAAACGAGCACAGACAAATCTTCCACATTGTAGCAAATTAATTAAAAACCTCCTCGTTTTGCTGTGTGTTTCGGTTGGTTGATGCAGTCGAAGGAAACTTAAGAAACTCAAGGACAGCTTTGTTTATGTGAAAGTGACAGTGCAGCTCACCCGTTTGGTGCCAGCCAGTGGCTCCGCTTCCGCCCCGCCACGTCGGCAGGCCGGTAGCCGACCGCTCCAAAGAGTAACAACTAAAAAGATAGTTAACTGCCTCTCCCTTACAGGACGGTAGGTTGGACTCGAAAGTTCGCTTTAAGTTGAGTAGGCAAGCTTAAATTGAGCTAAATTGATTTGCACTAAAAAGGCTACAACACAAACACGCCATCGTGCTATTTTCAGAACTGGAATAAAATCCAAGCTGAAACAGTATTTAAAGGTCTTTAGCCGTGTGTTGTATATTTTAAGTTTTACAGTGTGTATGATGCAAATAAAATTACAACTAAATAAAACCTTTAGCATTTTTAGAAATTGATTTTAACAGTTTTTTACGTTCTCCTGTAATTTGCTGTTTCGCGATACAACCTCAGGCTATTTGAGGTCCTGTTTCAGAGGTTTTATGCGAAGACACGGGGTGAGAGGAGTGAACTATCTTACTACGCCGGGACTATTATCTTTGAGAAGGAAAAAGATTGAATCTGTTGCTGCGTTCGTTTGATTTTGATTCAAAAGCTCGACAGCTATATATGAAGTACATAACTTTTTAGAAAAGATAGATTATATTAATGTTGGATTTTTTTTCTCTAACTTCGATGAATAGATTTTTTTGTATTTGCAATGTCTTCTTCGTCGGACGTGTGGCTCGTTGGTCTAGGGGTATGATTCTCGCTTAGGGTGCGAGAGGTCCCGGGTTCAAATCCCGGACGAGCCCGCCTTTTGATAACATGGGATAGTGTTTTAACAAATACTTAAGATATAAATGTGGTTTATAATATAACTAGATCCACTCGGCGATTAGGCTGAATCTAATTATACTTTTCCTGAGTAGACATCAACAAATTAAAATAGAAATCATCCCATCCCATCTCAACCAACTCAATTGTTTTGAAAATATTGCAATAAGAAGCCTCTGTTGTTGTAATAATTATACCAATTTGTAGAGGTGATGATAGTGATTCAACGCCTTTGTTTTTCTGTGTGTCTGTCATTAAGGCAAAATGTGGTCCTACCCAGTTACCCCAGAGGCAGTTTTCAGCAGGTGTACCAATCAAGTAGTAAACAACAATCAAGTTGGTGTTTCTATGTCTGTGGAACAATTTCATTCCCACAATAGCACCACAACCGTGCAAGAAGCAGTCACGAAACCTACAGGGGTGTAACAGGGTAAACGGTTTCTAGTTTTTAAATGTAACAAGTGTGCCCCACTTCAGATGTCTTACAGTAAATCATCTATGTGATGAGATGATTTACTGCATATCTTGACAGTAAACATTAACATTTTGGGGTTATACTCTGATAGCCAGACTAAACAAGACATTTGAAGACACCACCTTTGATAAACAGTGATGATTTGAATTTCCCTCGGGATAAATCAAGTATCTACCTACCTTCACAAGAATTGCTAATATCATCAGTACTAATTTGTCGCTGCTGATGAATGGATCTACTTGATTGTTTGAGCAATAGAATTCACACAGATCATTCAAAACACCAGTCAATTCTGCAAATAGTATCAATAAGTTTATTAAGTGGTATGAATATTCTATTTTACAATAAATGCAAAACCTGTACAGTTATATGTTCACAGTTTAACACGTTCCCTTTGAATTGCCGACATAGATTAAAAGAGATATTATAGACACATTATAGTAATGTGTAATATCCATTATTATGAGTTATGAGTATCAAAATCATGCTTAATAAAAACCTTTAATTGCCCTTTCAGTCTAATAATCAATTATAAAATATATATATTACAGCTTATATTTGTAGAGACACAAAAGCATTTAAAGCAAAAATTGCAAAGAATATCCAGAAGCAAATGCAGATCATTTGAGCCGCTACATTCGGTGTGTGCGTGTGTGTGTGTACTAGCTAACTATCTTTGTGAGGACCAATTTGAGTTTTGAACCATTGTAGAAGGGCATTTTGAAAAACATTTTGATAGGTCCTCCATTTCTGAGACACCTTTAACGGGCAGTTTGAAGGGTTAGACTTGGTTTGAAGTTAGAATTGTGTTTAGGTTCAGTTTGTTTAGGCTCTTGGTATTGATGGTTAGAGAGAGGTTAGGGGCTAGGGAAGACATTGTGTCAATGAATGTCCTCATGAAGATAGTTGTACAAACGCATGTGTGTTTGCATGTGAACCAAACAAAGTGATAAATGACAAAAACAAAACACCAGCAGATTCCTGGGAAGAAATCCGATCTGATAAATGTTCAACTTTGGGAATGTATGGTTTTAATCTATAAAGTGCACATTGGAGACATGTATACACAAAAATATTTTGTTCTCCAGAAGCTGTACAAAAAAAGTTGTGCTCGAAAATCGTGATAAAAACTTTTCGTGTAGAACAAGATAATTTGCTTTGATTGGAATTATAAGGGTGTGTTGAAATATTGAGCACAAATGAATTAAATTACATTTCAAAACAGACATCCTGTAAGGCAGGCTGGAATAAAACTCGTCTGCTCCTGAAGAATTAAGAGCAAATTTCCCTGCTTTGCACTTTTTTCCCATATAAAAGTGTCATTGAATAAAAAAACGGTGTCACATCACAAACCAAAATAAAACCTAACAATTCATATCAAAGATACATAGACTTGATAGAAGAGAACGGCAATACATGAGACATTTCATTGCTTCTACCCTTAAACCAAATGAGTGGTGTCTTTTTGTCACCAAAACAATAATGCCCCTGTGCAGCAACTTTCACATTCCTGAATGAAAACACAAAAAACACTTCCCTCTGACAGTGAAAGAGAGCCAGAGTCCCCCCTTCCAACCTAAATACCAAAAGCATACAAGACCAAGGCTGAGCTGTATTTATTAAGTGCATGTTTCTGGCAGTGTGCGCCGGTAACTGTGTGCATGTATGTACAAAAGAGAGAGCAAGCATCATCTAACTAGTTTTTCATTGTCATTAACTCCTTTCCTGATGGAAGCTTGTAGAGGCAGATGAGGTGTGTGGTGTTTTATTGTGGCGGTCCAAGTAGGAGGAGTTAGCATTAGCATTAGCTATACTGACGCCAGTGAGTCAGTATACTGTGATGTGATACATTCAGGAAAGCTTCACATTATATTGGCCTAGCTAGCAAATAACGTGTCCACAACCTTAACGTGAATGCATGCGAGTGAGAAATGAAAGCTGTTGTTGGAGACTAAGCTTGAGCATGCCGTGAGTGTGTCTTTCTGTGTTTTCTCGGCGGCGATTAAACAGTGCAGCTGTCGATGCAGTTTGGTTCTGTGGCCACATGCGTGTGGTGCTCTCAGGCCAGCTGAGATGCTCCAGCCCCTCTCGACAAAAAGTGTCTGGATCCTCCTCAGATGATCACAGGTTTGGAAAAGCACCCAATTGGATGTGACGTTTAGATGGGTAGAGGGCAGACACCAGCTCATATTCAGGCTTAAGAGGTGAAAAAGTCCATTCTTGCACCCTGAGGAACATTTCCTCATTCCCTGTTTGAGTCCAACGTGTAAGACCAGCTCTTCACTGTAAAAAAAAAACCTCAAGTCAAAGTGGTACAGTCCAATGTTGAAACCAGCACCAGTCCCTTAACTTGCCCTGTGCAACGTTTCACACCAGGAGGTGGCGTTTCTTGTGCAAAGCCAAGTGATCAGAGCGGGAGAAGCTGCGTTCACAGTCGGGGCACTGGAACGGTTTGACTCCTGTGTGCTTGCGGAAGTGTCTCGTCAGCTCATCTGAACGGGCGAACTTCCACGTGCAGCCTTCCCACATGCACTTGTAGGGTTTCTCACCTGCACACAATAACAAATTAAATATGAGGATTAGAAAGGAAAAGATGGTTTCAAAATGTCTGCACTGATTAGGAAATGCAGCTTTGCGCGTAAACATGGAGCCTCACCGGTGTGCGTCCTGCGGTGTGCTTTGAGGTGAGAGCTCTTGGTGTAGACTTTGTTGCAACCATTGAAATCGCAGCGGTGTATTCTCCGCTTTTTCAGGGAGTCAGGAGAGTCTGCGGGGAGAGGATGGTTCGAGCCCGAATGCACTATGACTGATGGGTTGTTAGCCCTAAGAGAGGGAGAGAAGAAGACATTTTCTTTAGAGATTTCACCAGCAGAGGGCGCTGGTGTCATTAAACGGCTCATCCCTCATGATGTTGCAATCTAAATGCCGTCTTCTGTTGTTGGACTGTAATTTGGCTGCAGCCACTGTGCTATGCAATAACAGCATCTACCAGTCGTGTGGTTGAAAAACACCTCACGCCCTTTCCAGGCCACCACACCTTTTCTTTTTTGGAGTTTATGATCACCATTCATCTGAGCGATTAAATGACAATTTCGCTCACATATACAATTTCAGCTCGGCAAACATAAAAGCTTTTCTGTAAAGACATGTGACATAAAAGTCCAACAACAATAACACCAGACAAGAAAGCAACTTTTTGTAGCGTCTTTTCACACTATTACTCAAACGTGTGTGTGTGTGTGTGGGTGTGTCAAAGTGGCAGTTGAGAGCAGGTGTCGAGTGTTGAAATATGAATCTCTCTCAGATCGGTTCTGCGTAAAGGAATGTGTGCAAAATCCCCCACAAACACACACATACACTCACTCTCTCACACACACATAATTACATACACTGAGCAAACTTGACCAATTTATCATACACATAAGTTGAATTTACACTGTTCATGTGTGAATGTGTTTTGAGGTGATGACAGCAATTGACACACCCATTTCCACAGTTGGCACGGTGACAACATCGCCCTGTGATGGCAACCACACTGACAACTATATGATGGAGGGATGAGGGCTGGGGGGTGTGATAATCTAATAAAGTCCATTCAGAGCGCACACACACACACACACAAACAATTACTGGGGGCCAACATTCCATAACTATTACATGTGTTACTGATCCTACAATCAGTTTTTTTGTGGGAAAGCTGTTATTTTGTAGAAGATAAATCACTGTGGTACCGAACATAAGAGGGTAGGAGGAGAGGAAGAGAGGAAGAGGGAAGGATGAGACTACGGGAGGTCAATAAGGTGTGGGAGCTGCAGATTATGGACAAAGATCGCTAACAAATACAGGAAGCACCAAGTGAGGAAGGAAGGAGGGGAAGTGGGGTAGATGAGGAGAGGAAAAGGGGAGGTGGCATCATTTGCATGGCCGATATTAACTTGTATGGCTGCCTAAATTGTGATAAAATGCTAAGCTGAAATTAGGGTTGCGGCAAATATATGTAACTTGAGATAAAAAAAATAAACCAGTGGAATGAAGGAACCCAAAATAACACACACACACACACACAGCACAGTCAGCGTGCAGTGTGTGTTGTTTTGACGGTTGTTTTCCTGGTGCTCTACTTTCTCTGTGAAGGAGCTACTGACTGTCTGTGTATGTGTGTGTGTTTGAGTAGATACTTAACTTCCACTCAGCCACATGCCCACAAACAAAATGAGTTCTTCAACAAAGTGAAGTGCCTTCTAATTAGATAAATAAAGATCTGAAGGTAAACCTCTATAGGGTTCAGTTTTTTCGGTCAGATTTGAAAAAAATGTGCGTCATCCGTTGCCAAAAAAAATAAAGAAAATAAATTGCTCCATGACAGGAGTGTGACAGGAGTAATCTCCAGCTGCCTGATAGACTCAATGTTAAGTGAGATCAGGATACTCAGAAGGGAAACTAAAACTAGGACTTTCCAAAAAAAATCACTGCGTTCAGCAGCGTCTCCTCTGTCTCAGAAACTGAGGGGATGAACGTTGTTCGGGTTTTTCGTTCATGAATTGAAACAAATCAAGACTCATGTATCACATCAGTTCTTGTTGAGGGGGTTCACCTACATAAAACCTGAATCTGAACAGGAACAGACATTAATCTGGTCAAGTTACTGACAATGTACTTCCATATATAAAGGTAAAGGGGAAACGCTGCAGCACACTGAAACATGTGAAACATTGTCCTGCAGAGTTTGTGTGTATGTGTCCCACTCACTCGTATTCATGTGTTATCCTGATGACCGATGACTTCATCCCGTGGCTGCTGTGGTGGTCATGAATGAGCTCAGGGCGAGGCTCTGTTTTGATTGGCTTGTGCAGGTCGTGGCCGTCACCTCGCAGCTCCAGGGACTTCGAAGATTGAACTGAACGGATGCAAAATAATCATCAAGTGTGAGCTGGTCAGAATTTGATGACATGAGAAACAAACATTCCAGGTCCCCTAAAGATTAAACTTTGGCTTTGCCTTTACCATCACAATCAAACTAACATCTTAATTTCCTCAATACCTTCCACAAATAACTGAGGTCTCACCTGTCTTGTGCTGTCTGCTTCGATGATGGTTGTCGTCGCTGGCAGCGGGTGGACCCACCATTATCGGCTGGTGCAGGTGGAGAGAGGGGGGGTAGAGGACGGACAGAGGCACGATGACTGGAGAAACCATGACCCCGGAGCCCTGGATGACCCCGGAGCCTGAGCTGATCAGAGGAGTCACCATGGTGGGGTAAGATAGTGAGCCAGTGGGCGACTGCAGAGTGTGGGAGGGTGAAGACCGAAGCTGGGGCAGTTGGGGGGAGCATCGGGGTGAGGCACGGCTCGAACTGTAGGGGGACGGCGGGGAACTGCGTGAAGACACTGGGGATGAGGCGGAGGAGCAGGCAGGGGAGGAGGAAGAAGATGATGAGGAGGACCGCTTGCTGAGTGACAGGTCGACGGGCTCCAGCTGGGTGTGTGTTGGATTGGTGGGGCTGTGGGACTGGGTGAAGGCCTGCATGTGCGTGTGGTGGTAGAGGTGGGTGGGATGGGAGAAGATCACTCCGTACGGCTCGGGGTTTTTCACTAATGATGAGTAGAAAGACTGTGAGGGGGAGAGAGAGAGAGAAAGAGAGGATACAGAAGAAGGAAGCAGTGACGGGGGACAAAAGAGCAGAGTTTAACATTTCCGTTCTCCATTGAATAACAGGGAAAATATGTTTTTGCCACACAAACAACTAAAGCCGGCCAAAAAATTTAAACCCAGCTCTGTGAGCGGATAACTGTTATGTCTCGGAGCACAGTGTGGTGTGTGTTCATTAGCCTGCACCCTGGCAGTGTGTGTACCCATTGTATTCAAATCTTTGTCCAGGAAGAGTTGGAATGTGGGAACCAGTCTGTCTAGACACGTAGGAGAAGTGTTTGTAGGTATGTGTAGGTCAGACAAACTGTATGGCGTCAAAAAAACATGCCCAGACATGCTCGACGCGCAAACACACACACACAAACACTGAAACTACACACCGAGAGCCTTACCGTCTCCATGTCTGTCTTCAGTGGGTAATCATACATCAGCATGGCTGCACAGGCCAGGCTCCTGCAAAACAAAAACACAGAGCCATCAGGACACATTCACTCACTCAGGCTCTATACATGCTGGAACAGTCATTTATTTACCTTTTTCTTTGTAAAGTGTCTGAACAAAACGACATTTAGCTCTGTTTCGGACTCTATTCTTTATGTCTGTATTTTAGTGCTTCCCTGCTATGTGTGTCTGTTTCCCCACACCTGTCCCGGATCAGCTGCCCTCAGCCCAGCCCTGCTCCCGTTTTCCCCTCAGGTCATCGGCTCCCTGCCTGCCCTGTTGTAACTTAGTCCTGTTGTCTGTGTCAGTCTGTGTCAGGTCCTCTGTCGAGCCTCATCAGCACTGTTCACCTGTTAAGTCTTGCCTGTTTGTTCGCCTCACTAGTTTTGCCTACGTCCTGTCCCTGAGATCCGGGTTTAGTATTTTAGGTTTGCTTAGTAATAAACAGCAGCTCTTCTGATCCAGATGCTTGGTCCACTTGTCACTTGTCTCACTGAATGTAGAGTGTTGCTGTGGAGAACTTCACTCACTACACACCTTGAGACCCTGAGCGGAAGAATACAACAGTGGCGTTGATTGTTTAGACTTGTTACTCATGGCCTTGGATATCTAAATGGTTTGCAAGCCTGGGAGAGACGTTGGCCACCACTCACACCTCAACCTGCTTTACCCGAGCCAAGGCCCATTCAACCTTCACCTTGGTCAGCGAGCATCCAGCCTGCAAGCATTCAACCTTCACCCCATCCTGCTAATGTTGAGTCTCAGCCCCTGGTTTCAAGTTACCAGCCACCCCAATGCTGGAACCCGGGGCTGCTCGCAATCCGCCTGAACTCCAGTCTACTAGTCAGGATGGAGTCTCCATCCCATGGCTTCTGAAACCTTTAGTTCCCTTTGTTGCTCAGTGTCCCAAAGTCTCTCAGCGTTTAGCCTGTTCCCGAGCAGTCGGCCGGCCCAAACGACTCCTCCATCCTCAACAGCCCCAGGTTTGCCCTCAAGAGCAGTTCCACACATCCCTCCTGCCTTCTGGTCCCCTCAATAGTGGTCCGTCTCGGTCGCCAGACTCCAAGTCCTTCTCCAGAGTTGCTTCACCTGTTCTTCATCTACCGTTTTCCTGGCTGTCAAATTGTCCTCCCGTCAACCTGCCTTGTCATCCTCCTGCCTATCCTCCATCGCGGCATCACCCTTCATTGCTTGAACCGGGGTCAGCCCAGGGAGCAGTTATTTCCTTCTGTCTTGCCTCAAGATCACCCCAGAGACCTGCTTTGTTCCCCTGTTACGTTTGCCTGCATCCTGTTCCTAGGACCTGTTTTGTAACATTGGTTTGCCTTGTAATAAACACCAGCTCTTCTGATCAACATGCTGTCTCAGCCACTTGGCTCCGCCTCTTTGCACTCGCTGAAAAAGTCTGTGAACACGGGATGCAGTTCCAAGTAAATCTGAGCAGACAATAGTCGAACTTGGCCAAAAAAAAAAGTCAGAGGGTTACTGTACATGCACACACACGCACCGCCGAGGCCTGTGAAACGCTTGGAGCGAGAGCATGTGAGGTTTCAAAGGTGGCTCCATATATCCCCGGCTTTGAATGGCCAGGTGCAGCCGCGATGACTCTGTTTGTACGTAAACAAGTGTGTTTATGAGTGTGATTCTTTGTGTGTGTTCGCTGGAGCATTGCGGCAACATCAACTGTCGAGGAGCGAACCCTAAGGGAGATGGTGTGTATGTGTGTGTGTGTGTTTGTGTGATCTGATCAAAGTCCACAAGTTGGAGACGAGTTGGCCTTTAATTATTAACAAATGGGCGAGAACACAGGCCGTCACACCCTGGCACACACAACAACACACACACTGAGACCAGATGGGGAGGAGACCAATAGGAGAGCAGGATGCCGGCTTCCTGGGTCAGGAAGGGTGTGAACATGACGACTGATGCCTCACCCTCCGACCGGCTCCAAGGGAACAAAGAGAGAGAAGTCAGGTGAGGACTGTATGTGTGTGTGCGTGTGTCTTTGAGTGTGTGTTTTCTAATCTTGGTTCGTATTGTATTGTAGTTCAACTGCGGGTCAAGCAGTTGTTCTATTGTGGTTATGAATCAGGTGACAATAAGAGCACAAACAGACTGTCAGTTTGCAAGTGTAACAAGAAAAGGAAACTCAAAGTGAAGTAAGTTCACTTTATTGCCAAATATAAAAGATATACAAATTTAAAATAAGACCATATACTTTAAGGATATTTTCAAAATACATCATGATTACAAAAATACTGGCTAAAGCAATCCAAGAATAAAGCAGAAACCATTCTGCACACCTTGGATCTGTCCTGCGTTCAAAAAATCCACTTAGACATTGAAAAAGTACAGCTGATCAAATGCAATGAAAACACTTCTGCAAGGGAAACACCACTGACTATTGGGAATGCAACATTACTATATTATATATCGTAATGCGCCGTAAACATGCCTTCATCGCACTATGAAGTCCTGTCGGAGTTTTCGCAGCATTTGGTGACACATACAGTGACACGGTGTTGCGATCAGGCCCAACAACTGTTTCTTTCTTTCGCCTTCTTCTCAATTTGACCACAAGCTGTCATCTACATCACACTTCATGTGATACCATCTTTCCTCACCTGTCTGGGAATCCACAAGAGACACCTGATCATGTGGAAGGTGGTGATAAACTTCCCTGCTATGATTACTGGCAAAGGTTCTCAACTTTTCTCAACTTCATGACTGCATCTTGCAAAGTATTGATGCTACCGTGGTGACAACAACTGTCCTCAGCTCTGTTGGTCTTGTGGACACACAAGGTGAAAACATTGCCAGCCACACGCCGTCAAACAAAAAATATACATTTACAAAGTGACGCATGTCAGAGAACATGTACACATTTGTGTATGTGCTTTTACGCACATGGGCCCGTGTATCCATTCATGTGGTGATGACGACGATCCTTATCTGTGTTCATCCGTCTCAACCACAGTTACAAACCCTCAAAAGCACCTTTAAGTCCTCGAAAGAACTCGTGCAGTCATGGAACATACCGGTTACTCGAGAGTTCACCTGTCACGCAGTATTTCCTCTCTTAGGCGCATTTTAAGGTGATTTATGTCGTCTGAAGACTGACAACAGATAGTTTAGCAGCTTAAATCTTCTTGTCAGTATTTTTCCGACAGGACGATGGTGAGATCGGAGTTACACACAGTAGCAGCAGCAACAGTGATGAACTATTAGAAAGGCACTCAGCCAATAAGAGCAACTGGTGCTTTTGCTTCTCACTCAGTGTTGCATTGATTCAATATTAAATTGATCTGTGCAGCAGGTCAAACGGATCTGCTGGAGGCCAACAACCTCCCTGAAACACCTCAAAGGTCTCGGGCGTCCCTCCGGAGAAAAATCATCCGCAGTGTTAAGTGAAGTGCACCAGCGTGCACTGCAACTATTTGGTCAATAAGTAGCCGACCCTACCGGGGCTGTTGAAGTTTCTCCCTGTGAGCTCTACGTGTGGGTGTGTGTGTCTGTGCATGTCAAGTGTGGTCTGCAAATATTGTCCTTCCAGGTCAGTAGAGCTACTGTGTGCTCAACCCCAACCCACTCAGCAAACACTTCCAGCAGCTCTCTCTCTCTCTCTGTCTCTGTCCACCCAGACTCACCCTCCACATCTTTTTCTACACCTCTCCGAAATCACTCACTCGCTCACTTCTTTACTACTGTATTTATCTGAACC
>CAAKHC010001571.1:1285-27226 GCA_901007825.1 Macroramphosus scolopax
GATGGAGTTGAATATTGGGCCAGGTTGAAAAAATAACGGGATTGTCCTTTAAGGAGTCAATCACTATATCCATCAAAACCAAGTGAATATGTTTCAACCAGCTTCAATCATCTGAGGAAAGATATGTACGAATGAGTGTGCCACACATAAGAGGCCTCTTAACATCGCTGATTGTCAACAAGCTTTGTATCAGAAAATGTGAATACCGTAGTGTATGCAAATGAACAATGTTTAATCTCCCTACATGTTGCCAGCATTCAGAGATTATTTGCCGGCTTGTTCAAACCCGCTTGAAAAGGAGAGTCAGATTGAAAACATTTAAATCCAAACGGCCTATACGCTATGCAGTTAACCAAAGCCAGAGGGTCAAATGACGTCTGAGCATTGAATAAGTACAATGGCAACAGTTTGTTTTTTGACAAACACAAAGTTACAGCAACCTGAGAGGGACCGTTGAAGGTGATGAGTCCGGTGCATTCTGGCTGTTTTCTAGCTTTGGAGCAAAATGCAATACCAACGTCTGTTTTTTATTTCCTCTGGGTATGTAGCAAAAAATTGCACCTTCATACTGCACAGACTGTTACGACTTTCACATATTAAAAATTCAACTGATGTAAACGTTCAATATCAACATAGGTTCTCTTTACCTGTCATGGTAAGTAATGATGGCTGTCAGAGCTCTGACACATATTCTGTAGCACATCAGATGGACTTTCTCACTCAGAACATTTTTCATCCTGCAAGGAGCAGCAGACAACAGCAGATTTATTTTGAGTGCGTTGATGGAAAATCTAAAATGACCATGTTGAGGGGTTTGGGCTTCTTAAAAGCTTCTCATCAGTCATACCTTCCATTTGGCAGCAACCCAATAACAGAGGTGAGGAACACAAGGAGGCCCACACCAGTGAAGGCAAGAGTTACCCTGGTGGAGAGACAGACAGGCAGGGTATACATAGATGTAGACCAGTGAATCAGGCAACAACATTTCTGTAAAAGAAAGGAAGGATTCCATGTTTTAAGTCAATGTGAAATCCCTTGTTATGAAATAGCCCTTCACCACTACAAGATATCACTGAAAAGACAAACCACCCTGATGACATGTAAAGGGTGAGCCAGGAGAGAGAGGTTCTTGTTATCAATTAAACGTATCTCACTGTCCTATACTCCTTGCTGCCGCTGAGAATAGACTGTAGGAGGGCATAGTGGGTCATGGTTAAGCTGGCCGACATGCTGACTTAATCTGGATGAATCAATCATCCATCGTTGGAGAAGGTGCTGATTGAATTGGGTTAGGATTAGATACACACTTGACTGGAGAAGATTCATACAAGTGAGTGAGATGGGCCTTTATTCACCTTGACAAATACTTAAGAAGGATAAATTGGAGAATAAATTGTCTGGGTGAGAAAATAGAAAGATGTGTGTTTGTGCAGAAGTGGCCGGATTTGTTTCCCGTCTGACAAATGGAAATGAGCCAGCAGGCTTCGAACTGAGTCACTGTCTCTGTCACACTCGAAGCTGACCCCAAAGGAGGCTCTTGCTGTTTTTACTCACTACATACAGCAAAATACCATATTACATTTGATACAGCTACCTCATTATCACTGTTATCATCTTCTGTTTAGATCATAGCAGTAGTTTCTGTCATTAATGCCACACAACTTTGATCTCATAAACTCACTAAGAAAAAAAATGGACAAGCAAAAGCTGAAACATGTGAAATGATTTGTTATCAGGTTTCAAAACCTTGATTAGATACTTTATATTGTTTCGTTCAAAAGGTATCATTA
This sequence comes from Macroramphosus scolopax, assembly GCA_901007825.1. Classification (NCBI taxonomy): domain Eukaryota; kingdom Metazoa; phylum Chordata; class Actinopteri; order Syngnathiformes; family Centriscidae; genus Macroramphosus; species Macroramphosus scolopax. Next base: position 3,076 of record CAAKHC010001571.1, read on the forward strand.
CTAAAATATAGAAATTATGAAAATTAAGTGTACTTTTAACCTGTCAGGCACTCATATCAGCGCGCAAGATATTTTAAAGCTACCTCTAGTGGTATTAGCTGGACATGTTATCAGCGTGTTATCAAGTGTTATCAGCTACTATTAGACATAACATTGGCTTAGTCGAAAGCAATGTTGCATCACAGCAGAAAGGTTCTGGATTTTAACCCAAACCTGCATCCTGAGGTCTTTCAGCACATTTGATTTTGACACTATAAAACAAGTTAATGTCAAAATCAAATTCTGGTTTTCCTTCAAAGCTTCTGTAGCCACTACATTGTTGTGACAATTCAATACCTGAGAGGAAGCAGGAAGCCATAGCGGATCAGTAGACCCAGCCCCCATAGGACCGTCAGCCTCAGGCTGATGTAGTGGAAGTTGTTGTTGCTGCGCGTTAGCAGATTCCAGGACTCCAACTCCTCAGCGGAAAACCGCTTGGTCACCTCATCATCCATAATGCTCTCCACTCCTCTTCGAGCAAAATAGAAGATATCAGACATCTCAAACTCAGAGGCTGAGTCCAGGTCTCTGTTGCTGCCACTGCGCCGAATCTCCTTGATCTCTTCCTCCAATGAGGTGGGCTCTTTGGCAATGATAGCTGCGGCAGTCCAGAGGGAGATTTCAGCAACATACAAAGATAGTAAACATGCACAGATGCAGAGCACAATAATATCACATCTTACCATTTGAGTAGGGTTTGTACAAGTGGTGATTTTTTTCTTTCGCTCCTCTCTCTATCCTTAATGTGGCCCACTATAAAGAAAGATCAAGACATGTGTACAAATTATTAGTGTTACAAAATAAATAAAATGCAGTCTATTTATGTTGCTTCTTTTCAATACCAAATCTTCAATACCATAAACAGTCATAATAAATTAGATATTGGATTAGATTATATTAGACATGAAAGGTTTTTCTAATAGAAATTCTCTTTCAGTCTTAACTTTTCACAAACCATACAACGGACATAACACATGAAGTTCCTCATTCAGTTCTGTGTCTGTAATCAGTCTATTCTGAGAGTTGATGGAAACTTTAGAGGTGCAAAACATCTCAGAGGTTACCTCATCTTGGGCCAATAGAACTTATCCATGAAAACACTACACTACAAAACACTACACTATATACTCAAACATACCAACATGATACCTAAGACTGAGTGCACTGAAATACAGTAATGCTACCCAGGCATGTCTGTATATGCCAAAAACACTGAGATTCAGGAATGTTGAGCAATACAGAGTCTTCGCATCACATGACGACAGAGGTGCATACCATGTTTAGATAGGCTTCAAGATAGCCTACCTGACTCTGTTGCATAACCACCTTCAAACTCTGTCGCGACAAGTTCAAGCATTACAGACAGCCTGTTAAACTTCAGCTGCAATTGACAGTTGACAGTGATTAACGGGGTGGAGCCCATAGAGCGCCAGTCTGAGGCTGCTGAAAACACAACAACAATAACAATGAAGTGTGTCTATTATTAGAGGTTACCTTGATCTTAACTTAGAAGGCCGTAGCCATTTTCATCAGCTGGCTTGACTAAATATAACAAACCGTCCCTTTTTTCTGCATGTAGGTGAACATGCAAACTGACAGCTAACACACACAACTACACAGGTTACCTTTTGATACCAAGACTGCTTCTCTACTATTTGGGCCACAGTTGCCCCCAAAACATTTCTTGAGGTTGCGGGTTTGATTGGACAACAATCATTCCTCTGAAAGGCATTGCTATATTCCTATACTTTGCCATGTCAAGAAACCTATGCAAATAGTAGAAATAAGGAAACTGTACTGTATGCGTTCTTTGACATTTTCTCTCTGTAGCTACAGGAATCATGCGCTAAGAACATCTCTCTCATCTCCCACTGGTCCATTTATTTCTGGCACAGGATCTCCTGTCAGGGGTACATGCTAGAATCTGATGACAGATTTACTAGTGAAGATGTACTAGAGATAGAAAAAGGAGAGAAAATATAGCCTGCATCTCAGGACACACTTCAGCAAGTTTGACAACAAAAGATCCGAGGATGAGCCTATGAAGCGGAAAAGACTGACACCTTTAACTCACTTATTGTACAATGTATCTAAAGTGTTAATGTCATCACTGGAGAATCCCAGTTATTTCTAGGAGGGGAACACTACATCACTCCAGTAAGCAATATTCACGGCTATTGGAGCTGTATCCCAGACAACAGTTGGAGCCAAGGACTGAACCACTGTTTTCCCCGGTTACATAACAAGAACGTCTCTGTCCTGCAATGTTAATCCATATCTGCCAGTTAATGTAATGACCACTGGGTGGGTGCTACATAATAGCAGAATTAAACCTGAGATACGGATGTGAAGCCAAGAAATGGCTGAAAACATATTTGATTATTACTTATAATTTACAAGTGTATGTCTTGCAGAAGCAAACATGACTTGTATATACGGTAATACAAAAGGTGTGGAAAATGCAGCTCCAGAGCAAACACAGGCTGCCCAAGACAAACAATTCCTCAGCTTTCATGACTAGTTTGTTGAATGACAGGATGTTTGGAGCAACAGGACACAAATTGCTTTTACTTTGGAACTGTAGAAGAAATAAGTCAAAACAGTAGCCAGTTTCTTCGCTATTTATATCCTTAACTTCTACCCATGTTAATGTTTTTTATTAAATTAACATACTTTATTAATTCATGACGGGACATTTTTCTAACCATTTTGCCCATCTGTAGTTACTGAATCTGAAAACACACAGAGAGCCAACGCAAACAAAGGAGTTTGTTGGAGCCTTTCTAAGGCCACTTGAGCTATGAATGTTGAGGAAAGGGAAAGAGCCTTTCACTCACCGCGCCCACATTTTTCCTGGTCGTTCCAGGAGACGGGTTAACCTTTTTGTACCAAGCCCTCAAGCCAATATTTACATGGTGCTTCATCATTTCATGAAGTAAACAAAAAGTTGCAGATATTGAAAGTACAAACTCTTACCTCAAAGATCTTCAACAAAGTTTTCATGTAAAGACGTCGGATACCAAAAGACACCCCGAAGATGGCAGGCACAATAATGAAGACCAGCAGCAGGGTGAACCACACGGTGAAGGAGATGCCCAGGAGGATACACACCAAGTTGTCGAACGGATTAAAGAATAGCTCCATACTGAAGTCAGGGAGGAGTGAAAACTACTGAACTTAAAATTAATGGCCAGTATAGATGGGGGTACAGAAATCAACCTCCTGGCCCCAAGTGGCCTTTATCTTTTGTCAGCAGAAGGCCTTCATCAAGATGCCTATTAGATGGAGCTTCTCCTCAAACCAAACAGAGAATTGATAAATGTACAATAGACCATCTTGACTTTGCCCCTATGGGCCATATCCAAAAACTTCATGACGTTCACCATCTCATCAGTTTCTGAAGCTTATTTTAATTCCCAGATGTCCTTTGTTATTTGAGCAAAGACTCCCATCGGAGAAAGTCAACACTGGAGCGAAAACAACTCGGCACAGCAGGTGGTTGTCATGTGGAAACCCAGGGCTCCGCTGCTCAGTATAACACGGACCTGCAAAGATACACAAACAAAACTTTAGGATGAACCATGTCATAATAATCCGTCCTCTTTGAACTGAATACCAGTCATCAGCTGTTCACTTCAATGTAACGTAAACAAACTTTTAGAAGGGGGTAATCAATGGCGACATATTCAGTGAACCGCACAACTTAACACGCTAATAAAAGTGTTATCAGCTACAAAGCAGAGATAACATTGGAGGCCCTCCTAACCCCTCTAAAGATGCAGCATGACGGCTAACGAGAGGCTCCATCTCTTTTCCAACAACACGAGTTAAGCTAATTCTCCACAGTTGACACCAAGCTAACGCTTTCTATTATGATTCGCCATAGCTAAGTGACACAAAGCGAACAGAAACACTGTAAAGCTCTCAAGTGGTCTTCGAGAGAATATACCCACACGGGACATTTTAAGTCAGAGATATGCTAAAGATAGCTTGAAAACCCCCTGGCTAAGCGAAACGTTATGCTAAATTCTATCTCCGGGCGTGCTCCACCTCGTTCGGCTAGCTTGCTCTCGGCCCGCGGTTGAGGATGAACTGTTGAGACAACCTTGTTGTTCCCAACGTGGATTTATTGCTTGAACCTGCCGTCATATAGACAATTATCCCCAGGAACAGTTAGCATATATGTAGCAGAATGGGCTAATTTGACCAACCTTCAGTAACGTTGAGCCCGGCGCCGGTACGGTAGGGTTTCACTGGTCCATCACTTGTCTTTGTCCTGTGGACTGTAGCCAAGCTCCACCCGGCGGACATTAGCAGACAACGAGTGGCTCGGTGTTGGCTGCGAGGTTTAAACGGCCAGCCCAACAACACATCCCCCCTGCCCCGACACCTGGTGTCCAAAAGGTGACACTACAGTGGGTTTTTACATGATGTGTGTGTGGGATGCAGAGCAGAGCAACTTACGGATGAACAGAGAGGACTGTGTAATGTTGAGTTCTTGAAAAGACACTTCTCAATGTTTGAGTACCACAAACAGTTCCTTTCACCTCCAACTCCATTGTTCTGGGATCGTGGTAGATCGGTTACAACCCACTCATAAAACCAAAAATATATCTGCATATATATCATATGACAAAAACAGTGAGAACATTTGCTTGTCATTTGGATGATCAAATAATGTCGATAATAAAACTAGAATAACAAAAAACTTTATTTATTCACACATTTACATTGATGCACTGTCTTGTCTCAGCATTTCAGATATAAAGAAAAGGTACTGAAATTTGGCACACATATTAAGCTTTGATCTGAATCAATGTGCATATTCCACGAGAGCAAACGAAAAGTCTTCTTCAAGATTTATATTTGTTTGTTTTTTTAGTGTGTTGTTATAGCCACATTCATACACAATTGAAAAGCATTCAATAGTTATTAGATTGCATTAGATATCAAGTTCCGGGACACAGTCCATAGTAACAGTGAAGAAGTTGTCACCACCTAAACCAACCATGACTGAATCCACCTGTCAGGCTTGAGGAGGCTCAGGCATCCACTGTCTAAAGAGTATCAAGCGCTGCTCTCCAGTAGAGACTCAAAGTCAGGGGAGCAAACCATTTTGTGTTGGACATTCCCTAACACAGTCAAGTCACCCATTCGTCCCTCTGTGCCAATAGAGACCAGTTCCTGGAAAAAAAAGGAATATAAAGGCAGTGGGAAGAAAAAAAGCCTGTTAGATATGCTCACAATTCTCATGGTAAATACCTATTGTATGATGAAACAATCAATGAATATTCTGTTGTACCTGAAGAAAAGAGCATGATGCTCCTAGAGACACATCAAGTGTCACTTGTCCCAGTATGAGCTGGACTCTTCCAGACTTCCGCACCAGCATTTTTCCAACAAGACCCTCCCGTAGATCTTTCAGATTGCAGTTATTGTCTTCAGCTTGCTCTTCCTAATAAATATTTAATTGTGTTTACACACAGATAACTGTTCCATTTGTTTGACATGTAGCAGTGAATAATATCTACCTGAGACTCTGTCTTTAGAAGAACAGACTGTCCATCCTCTGACTGCACCTCTATCTTCACCGGCTTGTGCTCCGTGGTAGGTGGCTGGCCGGGTAGCGAGTCAGGCAGCTGCATGAAGAAGAGCTCCTCCCCTTTGCTGAGACTCCACCGATGCAGCAGTTCAGGCAGAACTTCAGGCTCAGGCAGCGGAGGAGGCTTGAAAGTAACCTCCGATTTCGTTATTTCAATTTCCTCCGACTCCTGTTTCACTGAAAGAATTGTGTATTTTGAGTGATGAGCAATGCATGCAAAGTCTTTGTTTAATCTTGTTTAAATAATATAAATAATAATAATTTTTATTAATAGAGCAGCAAACAATTACTTTCTATGTAAAGATATATTGGAGTAACAGCGTGACGTTCCAGCCACTCGCATACGGATCACATGACGGTACTTCACACTAATGCACTAACATGCATGCCAGTTCCTCCCTGTGAAACTATCGGCCCTCCCCACATTTATAATGAAAAACAGACTGTGACTTCTCTCGCAGTATTGTTAAATCCAGATGTCAGAGAGCAGTTTGAAGCAATTCCTCCACCAAAGAAACCAAAGAGTTTCTTTTTGGCCAAAAAGGCCTCTGACAAAGACCGAGATAAGATCAGAGTAAATGTTTGTCAGACTTTACAAGATGGTGAGCGCGATGAGCTGCTCAAGGGCTCCAGCTTTACTCAGAGCTGTTTTCATTGGTGACCCACTGGAGTAGGCATGATGTGATTAGTTATCTAGCTTTTGGTTCAACTGTGGTGAACTGAAAAGGGTAACTTTAATCCGTCATGCTTCTCGTTACGTGTTCGGGTGCCTCTCCTCATGCTCACCTTACGGAGATGAATAAGGGACGGTGTGGGCAACGTGAGCATTTGTTTTGGTCTGAGATGTTGCTCCAGAGCAACATCTAGTGGCAGTGAATATCACATGTAGAACCTTACACAAACAGTCAAACAGCATTTTCTGTATAATGAAGTAAAATTGCTAAGTTTTGCCATTACCTTCCACTCCAGATTCCATGGCTTCATCCTGCTCCTCCACCTTCTCAACTTTAACAGGAGTGCTAAATTCCTCCTTGAATCCCCATCCTGACACAGCCAGGGGAAGCTGGACAGGGCAGCTCCTCTGCTCACTTCTCAAGAAAGGATCATCAATAAGCTGAAAATATATAATTGGAATGGAACGTTCAATTCATTGAAGATGCACTGAAGGAAAACACAAAGTAAGTATCATTTGTTGAAGATTACAATTCGTCCACCATGACTCACATTGTCTCGCTCCAGCTTGCGCAGAATCTCTTTGGTCTCTTCCTCAGTCTCTCTCTTCTCCTTTTTGATATTGATGATGGGTGAAGGTCCCACACTCGGGGCATCTCTCTCACTTTCATAACCACCTATGTTTAATTAAGTAAATTACTTGACTGCACGCCCAACAACACAGAGAAAACAATGATGGACCTAAACTCCTACCTCTTTTTTTCATCATCATCTCCGCAGGTCCCTGCTCAAAAATAGAGTGGGACTGGATGATCTCTGGACGACCCCGCCCCCGGCCTCTGTCTCTTGGACCTCTGCCTCGACCTGCATCCTTCCTCTCCCTCCTCTGTCCCTCCTCTGCGTTTGTTCTGTCATAACAGACAGAAAATTAACAGTCAACACTCAGAATAAAAACATTTCAGACATCTTTTTCTCCTGAGGTCAGATGGGAACTTACTCTTCTTTAGCTTTACGGCCAATAATGTTGGGTGTAAATGTTTTCTGAAAAACAAAACATATATTGCAATAAGTGAAGAAATGCATTTTATATCAATCACTCCATATATATACAGAGGACTTTACCACAAGTGGTTTTAGAGTATGTATACTTTTATTATACTGACACACAGTAATACCTTCTTCACTCCCCCAAGGGTGAGATCTCTAGAACGCATCGAGGCAAGACGGCCAGCCGAGAGGGTAGCAGGAGTTCGGCGGCCCATCAGCAGGCCCCTACCGCTCCCTCCAGGGGCTGGCATGCGTTGGCCACTGGGATCACCAGAGCCTGAATCAGCCATCCTAAACAGACATGGCAAATAGTGGAATAAAGACTCCTCGTATGCGTGTCAGTAATACTGTGATTACTGTTGTAACTGATGTGAATCAATCAGTCTATCTTAAGCGCCCACAGTTATTTCAGGATCATGGTATTCACTCATAAGTATATCATGACACACTAATGCAGATGCACCATCAAATGTTTCATACAAAAACAAAATGTTTTATTTTTATGATCCTTTACTACATTTAGAAATTAGACCTTAAGTTTACAGGTAATATTCAGACCTAACATTGACAACAATGTGTTGAGAACTAACAGTTTATAACACTTAGCACCAACTCACTACAAGCGTACACGACATCCATACTATTTATTTTAGGTTTAATAACCATGTTAATGTGGATAACTAAACAATGAGAACCATCTTCAATAGCTAAACAACATGTTTACATATAATTGGATGACAAAGGTGATTGGAATGTTTTTATTGTCGTTATCAATTGCTCCTTTTTAGTGAATAAAAACCTAGATTATTGCTTATTACTTCAAAACACAGATCAGGTCAACACATTAGGATTCAGAAAACAACAACTATTACATCACGGGTGACACGATGCGGTGTCAGCCATTGGAAGAGGACGTGATACATGAAACTGTCGTTAATATTAACTCAGTTTATGTCAACAACACAGCAGAAATACATCAACACGTGGCCAAAAAGCATTACTGATAATGCAAGACGCTGGGACAATTAACTTTAGCACTACAGAGATCAACTTACGATAGATAAGGTTTCTGAACATACTTACGTTGATGGTATGTGGACGTCTTAATCAGAGAATAAGTCACAATTTGTAAGACATCACGACTGTTCAGAGCTGTTTAGTACACGCCGGCCGGCGGCCATGACACTTCCGCATCGTCATCATCCAGAGTTCACGCGGATCAATCCTGCGCAGAACGTGTGCATCGGTTTGAAGCGCACTTCAGGCTCATTTGGAACAAGAGAAGGGTTTCTGTTTGTCTGACCTCATTACGTTTAACAGTTTGATTTCAGCACCAGAATGGCAGCAAAAAACGAAACAACATGGGTTTAGGGAATCTACTTTGCATCCGTTCCCCGAGGTGATAATACACATCAAATAGATACGTTACTATATTAAATACAATCACATATTCGCGCCTACTCGCCTCACTGTATCATATTTCACACCCACTGCTGGTGAAACTGCGCTGACAACTTGTGGCCACTGGAGGTCTCTGGGACTTATTAGTGCTTTATTTTCTCACCAGAATCATCAACAAGTAGAAACGCTAATATGCCTCCAGGCCTGATCATCACGCCACACTAGTTTTTAAAGACAGGTATGAGAATTGATTTTATTTATTCTTCTTATTTGGAAGCTTAAGCCCACTAGAAGCCACTCAGCTGATGTCTGTGCTGATTTCATTGATTGCAGTGCTGAAAAGTCTTCATGCCTCCTTTCACAGTTCAAGTACCAAAGAGAGCCTTCCTGCAGTGTCTTTCTGCACATCAGCAAGAACCAGACTTTGATTTATAAGGGAATTTATATCTACTTTTACATTTAACTTTTAGAACAGCTGTATACTGTATTGCTTTTTATTATGACAATCAAACATCTGTTTGTTTCTAATGTGGCAAACTGTCCATCCAGAATCCATCACCTGTGTCAGGTTTATCATAGCACCTGTTTTGACATATCGAGAGGAGAGCATTGCAGTTTTCTTGGTTTTTATATATTAAAGGCAGGGTCCAATAAAATGGCCAGTGATGGTATTGCTAATGCGATAATCACGCCCTCACCACCACAATATTTTTCAGAGTGGTGTTTATTGATCGCCCATCAGCATCTCGGGTGTCAGACAAAAGCAAATCTTGTGGGTTCAGACTGTATGAATCTGAAACTGAGACCCTGTCGGATTGTATATACTACCCCTGAGAAATAGTCTGCTAATGTGGCGCACCTGCATAATGAGATGAGTCTACTTTCCCATGTCCCATCCCATCTCATCAGACTCTGATATGGTATGACATGTTTCAGTCGACGGAGCTGTAAAGTGGCCACAAGTTGTCAGAGCAGTTCAGTCAGCAAATGTGTCCGAAAATTCACTCACATATGGCGACTGAGCATCCGAATACTGTCCAAATATCTCTTAATGCAGATTTTTACATAGGATTGTAGACTGGATGTAACAGACCTAACCAGAATCTTAATGTCTTATTGTTGTTCTGTTATTATAAATCAAAAAAGGAGAATTAAAATCATATTGTTGTAAATAACAAACCGTGCTGTCATTGGTAAACTCTCCATGAAACACACAACATTTCAATCTCTGGAGCCGACAAGGTTATTGGGACAGAGGCAGTCTGTATGACTGCATGACTAATCAAGGATGATTGTAGTTTAATTATACTTTTGGGGGAATGACTTATCAGGGGCTGTCTGGGAAGAAATTAATCTTTTCAACACCATTCAGTCCGTGGAACGATGGCAATATATCTTCATTTATTTGATAGAAATATTATGTGTTGGTGAAAAGACTGCTCTCTCAATTTCAAATTCTCCTTTATTATTAACAATCTTTATTCTATGCAAATCATTGTTATACCAGCAGATAATAGCCATTTATTTGAGGAGGGTCTCTTGTGATCTTTTTTTTCTCATCTCTAATGAAATCCTAAAAGTGTCCCATGAGGTTGAAACTGCACAAAAACATCCCGCTGAAAATGAATGCCAGTGTAAATCTGCTTACCCTGGGCTTACATGGCGGCATCACTTACCCGAGGAGGGGCCGGGGGGAGATGCCCTGCGGCGTTGGTCCATATGGCACGGCAGTTGGCACATGTATATTTTTGAAGTCTTGATAGCGGTTGATGCAATTTACTGGGAAATCACTCATAGTGTATAATCTCTTTTCAATAATCTCTAGCTAGTGGAGTGTGTATTATTTTTCCCTAAGAGCCTCAGTGTCCATACGGCCTCTATATGTGAGATTTGACATTTATGAAAGTGTTAGTGTGTATTTGAGTGTGTGAGAATTTTGGGCCTCGGGCAAATTTACTGGCTAGTGATGTGTGCAATTTGCCAGCAAGAGCGGGATGCTGACGATGTTGACTCTCTCACCGTGGTCCCACTTACGTTCCCCTTCTTACGTTTTTTTTTTTTGCTTTTAGTAGCGTGTGTGGCTGCATAGGAGTCAAGTAAACATCATCCTCTGAGCCCAGAGCAAAAATAAGGGAGGGGGGAGGAGATGTGTGTGTGTGCGTGTGTGTGTGTGTGTGGGGGGGGGGGGTTAGAGTGTTTGTGTGACATGGAAGGAGATGAGAGAAACAGGCGGAGAGCAGGAGAGAGAGAGGAGGCTGTGTTCGTTTCACCTCCTAATCAGTTTTCCTGGGGGATCTATCATCGGCTGCAGCAGAGGAGTCAAGTCGAGAGAGGAAAAAGAAAACCCACTATAATCTTTTCGCATCACATCACATCGTGAACATCGTACAAGTAAGGAAAAATGTTTTGTACCAGCATGCTTATAGAGGCACAGTGAATATAAATACACTGTGTATGAAGTTGCAGAGATGTCAGACTATTCTTCGCTTTGACAGCACGCTGCATCCGTTCATTATATCAGACCTGCAGTCAGTTGATGTGTGAAGTTGGGATATTTTAATGGTGGAGCTTTATTTTCATTATATTCTGCAGATGTGCACATGCATGTATGCACCTGGTATTTATTGCCGCCTTTGGCCATTTACAACACCACTGCTATTTCACATGACACAGATTCTTTATCTAACATGATGGCATTTCTTCATGTGAGGAGCTCATGACTCCAAATGTTAATGCTGGTTTCGTTGTGTATTATACTGTGTTTGTCACACAAGACTTCATTTGAACAGCTAGTTTTAATTTCAATTGTGCAATGGGGATTTCATCCCCTTAGTTTTGGAAAATGTGCAGAGAAAATCTCCTCTGCCCGTACAGTCGACTAAATGTGTTGTAAAGACCCGTGGAAGCAAAAATGAAGACTTTGAACCTCAGAGTTCTGTGCCCTGTTCCATATGCATGAAGGCTTCAGTGATGATTCTGTGTCACTGAGATAACAACATCTGCGTGTGCTACATATTTCAATTAAAGTAAGAATGTGATTGAGCCTGATGCACACACACCCTGTAATGTGATTTTCTGTTATCACTCTTGGTCCGACCTGATTCAAAGCATCTGACTATCAACGCTTTAGTGTTGCAGCAGAGAGAATTGGTTTATGTCTTCTTACAGACTGATGCATTAATGAGGGCAATGGGATTGTGTGAATGCTATGGAAACCTGCATTTGAACTGTGCACCCGAGCATTCGATCTCAAAGTGGGGCACACACACAGGCGCAGGGCTTTGATGAATGTCCTGTTAGAATCTCCTCTTAGCCCAGTTTCTATCCCTAAAAAGACATTATGGTAAGAAACGAGAACAGCAGCTTGAAAAGCGCCGTGTGGAAATACACGTGCACGACGCAACAGCTCTCTCCCCTGGTCCCAGTGTGAAGCAGCTCACGCACAAATTTCACAGTTCACAGACTTTAATGGGCTGCTGCAGTCTGTCCATCATAGTGACTGGAGAACACCTTAACAGACCTCACAGGCAGGCAATGACACCAGGCATCAACGTCCGTGTCTATTGCAGCACCATGGTGCAATGAGCTTGTAAAGACGACTTGCACAAAAGATTATTTTTTAGCATATATGTGACTTAGCATATGTTCAGTGCCAGAAGGCTGAGAGGGCTTGCAGTAAGAGAAACGTGCAATATGCAGGTGCTGAGATGTTTGTATGCCAGATAAATTAAGGGGGAAATACTCTACTGGAGTATTAAGCTTTATTATAGGAGATGAATTTACTAACAAACAGGAAATAGATGAAAATTACAGGCAAACTGGAAGAATAAATGTCACAGCGCAGTAGGAAATGACCATGGTGTTGCAGGGACTTACCATTATTTTAGGAGGGAGAAGTTGACAGCTAATCAAACGCATAATAGCCTGACCAAAAGATCGCCCTGTACTCAGGGTTATGTGCAGCAGTCTGGATCGAAAAGATGATGGGAAACCAAGCAAATATACTCATACATCACCTGCTGCTGAAGCCGATCGAAACCTGCCCAGTTTCTGCCCTAAACAATATGAAAGCCTCTGGAAGATTTCCCTTGAGCTGAGAGAAGATGACGTGCTTTTAAAAGGCAGACACTTCAGCCAGGAGGAAGAGGCATTTAAGAAGTTACTTTTAGATTAAACTGTTGCTGAGTGGTGCTGCAATGTTTGTGAACCCCTTCCGCAAGAATTACAGGAGATGATGAAGAGAGCTTGCAGACGTGTTGTTGCTGGGAGACAGTTGTAGGTGGTTTATGAAACGCATGTGCAAAGCAGAGGCCAGTCACTCAGCTGGGAGCGTATAAAGTTGCGTAATTATGGAAAATGTCAGTTAAGGGCAAGAAAAAGGGGGGTGGGGGAGGAGGAGCTGGACACTGAGTATCTGAGACACACATCCCTAAATGAAAGGTTAATTGGATTCTGTCTGAGGTGTACTCAGATGTGGTGTCTCTGAACTACTGTGCCATGTCCACTCTGGAGTTCTGTGCGAACGTCGGTACAACTTAATCTCCTTTAGCAGATGTTATCATTCTCCTGCAGCGGTATTACAGTTCCAGATTAAGCAGGTCTAACTCTCTCTTTTATCTCTCGGTATAATGGCAGATGACTGAAATGGACAGCCCTCTCTCCACCCCTTGTAACATCCAGATATGCGAGGTGACTTGTGATTCCTTCCGCATCGTGTGGGACATGACCCCCGAGGACACTGCCAGATCCACGCACTTCTTCATTGACCTGAGCCGCAAGGAGAGCAGGGATCCCAACCGCTTCAAACACAGGGTCTGACAAACTGAAGCTGCTGCATTACCCTCTTCTGACAAATGGCTTTGCATGTGACATCCCATCAATCCGCCATCTAGGTTAATAAAAGAGCAATATTTGCTCTAGAAAAACCTGCTTGTCGCCAACATCCAGCCTTGGATTGTGTTCTCCTTCCAGACAAGAGTGGACAGCTTAAATGATGCAATAACGTGTGAATTCTATTAAAGTCTAGTTGGGTTAGCAGGCCGGTCTAACAACCTCATGATAGTCTGCTTTAGTCTGAACACAGACAACAGTGGTTGCGCCCTTTCAGTCACTTTCAATACAGCCAAAAAAGGGAAAATAAGTGCAGTCAACAGCTTCGGGCAAGTGAATCACTTGTACATTGTTTCCTCTTAAAATGAACAACAACTGACAAATACAGCTGCAGAGCTGAGCTGTTTTCATGTTAATTATGTCCAACGCACATCATTAATTCCATAAATTTGAGAAGATTGGACAAAAAACAAGGCTGGTGCTTAATGTTAGGGACTATTGAGATACGAGAGATGAGTGTTTACTGTGTTATCTACAAGCCACGTTCCAGTTGCAGTCCCTGAACCTGCAACTGGAATTTCTGCAATTACACTTTCCCTCACTTCAGATGCAAATATATTTTAATAATAATTAAAATTAAAATTACGTTTTATTATTGCAGCTGAAATGTGATGCTTGACTTTGGAAAGTTAAGGCTGGTCTAAGACTGAGTTGCTCCTGCATGGGGGGTATATGTTCTCAAAGTGGCACAAACAAACTTGCATCAGCGATGTTGCCATGGATATAAGGGCCGCTGAGTAATCGTCTCTGTGCTTCTTAGAGACCTTGGCCAAAACAAAGCAGCTGATTTGATTAAATGTATCCTAGTTACAGCAGCTTGGGCTTGAAGTGGAATATCATGCTAATAAGGCACATTTTATGGAGGGAAATGCTTGATATAGCTGTTCCATTCCCTTTGAAATGTAAATGAAACACACAGCAGTCTCTTGTGACCTCGCATTCTGCTCTGCTTGTCAACTCGTTCCTGCCCTGTCCTCCAGGACGTGCCGACCAAACTGGTGGCGAAGGCTGTGCCGCTTCCCATGGCGGTGAGGGGACACTGGTTCCTCAGCCCTCGGACAGAGTACTGCGTCGCTGTCCAAACTGCTGTTCGACAGCCAGACGGGGATTACCTGGTGTCGGAGTGGAGCCAAGTGGTGGAGTTTTGCACAGGGGGTAAGGCACGCCATGTCTGGCAGATTAAATAATGCTAATGTATGGCATACAATATGAGAACTGTCACCAAAGTAATACAAGGAAGGAAAAAAAAACCCTGCAGAAGTGGAAAAGAACAATTCTCCTTCAACAAAAGGGGTTTGATTAGCATTTGAAAGCAGTTCAGACTTTTGAAATGATTATACAGCTCCAATCCACTTTGCAGACTACGCCATGGAACACCTTCAGCAGCTTCTTGACAAGGCCAAAGGCTCTGCGGGGAGGCTGCTGAAATTCTCTGTGTTTTATCGCAACCAGCACCCAGACTACTTCGACTGTGTCAGGTCAGTGCTGCACTCTGTCATTTCATCAATCATATTATTATCATAAATACACCTTAAGTTATGTCAGCAGCAATGACTTCTCATGCTCTGTCCTACTCATGTTTTGGAATAGAAAGGATAATGGAAGACTGATGCGTCCGGCTCTTAAAGACAACAGTGGGAGTCATGGTTCTCCTATCAATGGCAAACTGCAGGGAGTCTTCTTCAGCTGCAACACAGAGTTTGATACAGGCCTCCCTCCCAAAGACTCCCCATATGGCCCACTGCGTTTCCAGATCCCAGCTGGACACCTGCTGAACCCCAACATCTCCCTGTATTTTGCAGACTTCTACTGCATGTACACAGCCTACCACTATGTGGTGCTGGTTCTGGCCCCTGTTGGAACAGAGGGAGACACCTTCTGTCGCACCCGTCTCCCCATGCTGGACTTGGCCTCCAACCCTTTCCTGACATACACTGCCCCGCAGCGGCCGGGGGAGGAGCCCCTCTACTGCCATGCCAGTGATGTTATTCTTGAGGTGCTTTTCACGGAGCCGGTCTGCTTGGATCAAGGCATCGTGGAGCAAATCAGCGGGCACCATCAGCTTATGAGTTTGACCACAGCTAACGCAAAGAAAGACCCAAGCTGCAAAGTGTGCAACATCAGCGTGGGCCGCTGAGGGAGATGAGAAGTTAGGACGGACCTGGGCGTGTGTGAGCATTAAATGTTGAAAGACAGTGTTGAGCCCATCGTGTGTAGGTCAAAACAGAGTGGAAGGAGCCCACCTAATGCGGTGTCTGCATGCTGCTTTCCCTCCCCTCTCCTCCCTGGACTAGAGTAGTGAGTATTAAATAGCATCACAGAACTCCATCAGGATCACAGCTAGAAGATCAATCCATTAACTGCTGTAGGAAAACATCTGGGCTCCTCCTTTATTGAGAGCTATCTGTGCTCGCTGGTCTCTGTATGGTATTTATAAAATTTTCAAAATACAAGTCAACCCTTTTAAACCTTACAGAGATCATAAATATTGATCTAGTTTTGACTCTTATGAGTTATCTCTATAACGGTACTGACAGGAGACACAGCAGCCAAACATCTAATCAATAATGCAACATTATAGCTTTTTATCGAGTGGTCATCTGTATTTCCTTAATGCTTCTTAAAAAAAACTAATTTGGATTACAGAATTTCATATAATCCTTGGTGTGGAAATTCCAATTAACAGGATGTGCCATTCAATCTGCTGGGCTTTAAGGAGGAACGTGAGGACGATGGCAGCACAGTTCCCTTGCTATCAGTCTGTGTAGGCTCTATAAACAGTGGCGGGCTAAAATTAGCTTGCCTCTTCCTATGGGACTTGTATTAGTCCTTGCACAGTAATCTCTGACCTATTTGGGAATCCCAGAAATGCCCCAAGTGAAAGGGAACCCCTCCCTTATGAACAACAGTAATGGATGGCCTGATGAGTGGCCGCAATGTAGGACGTGACAAGAGAGTGTAGACTGACGCAAACAATCTGATGCTTTATGTTAAGGAACACATGTAAAACGTAGCATTGGTTCAAGAAAATTAGAACAAAATGTACCTTTTTTTTCTGTCTGTTGCTAAACAATTATAAGAAATAAAAGTCGCAATTCAGAGTGAAATCAATGTAAAGGAATATTCACCTCATCTTCACCCAGTATTACTAGAGTATTAAATATGGATCATGCTCAAGCTCTTTCACTTAGATTCATTCTGTTACAGAGATGTGAGCTCACACACACAGCAATGCTGTAATTCTGTCCGCGGTTGTTGTCCCAAAAAGGATTACAATGCCCTCCCGGTAAATAACTTAAACAGAATTCTATCTTCCTCTTGGCGTCAAGCACTTTGGGAAAGGTAATGTCAAATTCAAAGATGTCGGTTTGTGGTCCTCCGAAACGTTCCTGCATGAATTTGCATGGCACATCTCTGTAGCTCCGCCACGAGTCAAAGGTGATGCGAACACGCACGTCCTTTTGGAAGCTGATGTTTCTGACCCTGACAGTACCTTGGAGGGCCTGCGCAGTAACACTGCAGTTCTCCAGGACAACCATGCTCTCAGCAAGCCTGGCACGGAACGCTTGGAAATTTGCAGAGGGCTGCGGGAAGCCAAGTTTCAACTGTGTTCCTGGGCAGCAGGTGCTGACAGTGCAGCTGTAGCCATCCTCTGTCATTCTTCCCAAACCCTGGAGCGATGGCAGCAGGTCGAGGTCAGACTGCTCCTCCTCATCAGAAAAGACTCGCACTGCTGTTAGAGATGCTCCCTTCGAGTCAGCGAAAACCACACGTTTGCTCTTGATTGGGATCAAAAAATCATCATCTAAGTCATCAAGGAAGCCTGAGAGAGGGTGGGTCAGACAGACCTGGCCCAAGAGATCAGAGGATCTCACTTCTGAAGCACCTGGACGGATGCAAGGCCGCAGGGGCTTCAGGATCGGCACCCAGACATGAGGACACAGTTGCTTGCGTTGGTTTAAGCACAGCGTGACGGCAATCTCCACGAGTCCAGCTGACTGCGCCATTGACCCGAGGCCAAACACTGGCAGGACACTTGCAAGATAAAGGTGATTTTAATGAAGACTGCTGCCCTGTAGAAGCTTTTGTGGAGAATGGAATAGTGCTGTTACTGTTTTATTGTCGTGCATTATAGGAAGTATCACAATATTAAGATGGTATCAAACATTTCATCTACATCGAGCTCTTACATTGTGCTGGACGTCTCCATACCGGCAGTCTGGTGCTGAGTGAACGACATACTGTCCTCAGGGTTAGTTTGGGTTCTGAAAAATATAAAAACATAGATGTTAGTATTACAACTCTCCTGTTTGTACCACTCTGCAGTTATAATTTATATAAAAATATACCTTAAATGTTACCTGAAATCTGCGGCAAACTGTAGTCTGAAGTCTCAGTCGACCCTTCACCCGCAGGAGAATCACACGCTACTTTCTATTTATACTACCTCAGTTATGTTGTATACTCCTCCCTCTCCCTCCGGACCCAATAGCAGGTAGTGTGATCTTCTTATGCTGTTTTTAAATCTGCCAAAGACATCAGGTTGTGCGATTATGTCGTTTTAGATTTAGTGTTTGACTGTCATTACTACTACTATTATTACACTGGTATCTTGGCAGTGAGGATTTATTTCTTTGTATCGTCACCTCAGAACTGCAATCCAGTTCTGATGTGCTGGTTGAGTCCACGCAGGTCAAATCCATAAAGCTCTTCTCTTCATTGCTTTGTGGAAACTATTCCAGTCATCCAGAATCCAGCAACTCTGCTGGCTGGCTACTGTCCTGACAAGATCACTGTCCTCCAGTACGGCATGTGTGATGTTGAGGAGTGGCCGGTTACACATTACTCTCAACATGCCAAACACCTAACTGTGGAAAATATTTTTTTATTTTACACATGCAGGACTTAGGACATACATACTGAGATCTATTTGGACAAAAATATCATTGACTTTTTGATGAATTACTCCATATTCAATGCAAGAGGTCTCACTTGTCATTGTTAAACTAAATAGATGAATATTAAGTCAAGAAAGCAAATTATTACTACACGACTACAAGTCTGAAAAGCAGATTGAGGCAAGTGAATTTTGTCAAAAACATTTTATTATTAACAAACATTTTTAAGCTTTTATTTTTTCCTCAAATCCACAATTTTAGAGTATGTAGTAATTTCCTGATGACACCGAGTTAAAGCATTGATATGATCTGGATCAGCAGTGCGGTTCAAGAAGATGAGAGTCTGCTGGCAGAGTTCCGTTCTGTGGCGGATTCTCTCTCATTCCCTCATTAGTTCCAATCATTGGCAATTTGTACGAGGGCAAACAATAAGAGCTGATGCTCAAACTGAATCTCTTACATAACAGTACCATTATCACGATTATGCCCCAGAGAAGAAAATGTAGAGGGTAAAACTGAAAACACACACCAACAAATCATCAAATCAAACAGAACCTTTTGAAGGAGTCACATATGTGCAGCAGTGAAAGTGAGGAGATGCACAGAAATGATCAGAAAGGCAGGATTTATCATATTCATAATGACTGCTACGGACATTGTACTGTAATTGTTATTAAATGCAGCAATCAAAAGCTCTCAAACACACATTTACATTAAGACTTGGTAAACACTAAGAAGCCAAGTGCAGCGATGAAATGTCACCTTCCAGTCATTGGGTGCATCTCGTTGTGAAGCAGAGAGAAAAGGTCCTATAATGTAAATCAGCTGGATATGGTCACATGAGGAAGATTAGATGGACTTAGAGTCTCACAAACATCAACAAACCAGAATACAGCGGAATTATGTAACCAATCTCATGTTGTGACACGATGATTAAAAACCAAAAATAACATAAGAGAAACTGCCGAAACTGGCTTGTGTTCATTTGTGATGATACCAGTCACAGAGCTTATATTTGGAATCAACGGTTTCAATTGAGTTACATTCCTTGTGCCCACAAATGTCTTTGTAACGCACAAGTTAGTGCTGAATCCTCTCTGCAGGGTAAACTGTCCTTTCCCCCCGTGTTTTAAGATCTCCTGGAGCCTACAGAAGAACCTGCAAGATAAAACACACCATGTTTTATTTGTATTAAACTGTTAACCTATTGTTGACATATTGTGGTTATTGAGCAAGACTTGTTCTCCATTGTGTATTTCAAAGACATAATGAGCACAGCAATACAAAAAAACAAAACAAGTGAGAGCTAAAAATAAATTCAGTTGTCACTGCAAAGCGGTTGCTTATGTAAGATCTGCAGAAATGAACTAGAGGGTGTGAGGGCAGCATCGAGTTAATGACAGTCAATTTCATTGTTACTAACCTCCACGTTTAAATCAACTGTACAGCTCCACTTGAAACAAATGGCGCTATGGTTCTGTAGCGCATTAGATGCTGAGAGCCCTCTTCAAGATCCACAACATACTCTCTGAGAGAAGAGACACAGGAGAGATAGGAAGGTTTATTTCAGTATCTATGCAGGGACAATTAATATTACTGGATATGAAAAGGTAAGCCTGCCACCTACTGGATGAGGGAGACAACTGCAACACATTTAGACTAATGTTGGTGAGTAAAGTACCTCTGATCGTCTGCTTCTGGCTCGACCAAGATGTTTTCCTGTCTCTCCTTCACCCGAAGAAACACAAAGGAGTCCAAGCAGGGCTCTGGCACTGAGATTACATTAGAATACACAGTATGACAGTCAGTGAAGTAGTCAGAGAAACACCCCATGTGCCAGCGCATGCTGACAGCAGTATGAAACTGTGAGCTATAACGAGAGGAGGTTATAAGATTCTACCTGCTTTGAGCATATCAACTGTCTGTAGGTTGGGGGGCATGCGCTTCAGCGCTGCAGACTTCAGGTAGGTTTCTGTATTCTCATAGTACCTGGATGTAAGAGAAACATGGATTTAAGTCATGTGGAAATGAACTAGAAATCATTCAAAACTACCACTTTGCTGTGCTGTACTCACTCTTTGGCAAAAGCAAACTCCTCGGGTGAAAGCAGCGATGGGTCGCCTTCACCCCGAGACTTCTCTCTCTCCAGCACATGGGGGAAGAACTTTTCAATCTAGCCATGAAGTAAAAACAGGGGAATTGAGTGAACAGGCATTCAGTAGGATGAGCGCTTCATTGCTCTCACTATTGTTGACCTGACCGACCTTCTGCAGACGAGAGCGCAGGTAGCTGCACAGCACAAAGCGGATCCTGTCTATTTCCATGCGATGGATGCTGGCCTTTGCATCGCCTTTCTTCACCCTCTGCAGGTTGGCCTCCTGTTAAAGGGACATGCGCATGATCTCTTAAAATTCAAATCATTTCTGAAACAGAAGACAATGGCTGAATATCTGGTGGTCAAAGATGAGATACCAAAGCGCATTTTTCAGAACACTGGACACAATCAGCTCAAACAGGAGGAAATCTACATATTCAAATGAATGATGTTTAAAACTCCCTGGTCGAGGGTTGCAGTGGTATGCCTCAGTCTTAAAATTGCCTGTTATCACACTGAGTACATTGGCTTACCTACAGAATTTCATTTTGCTGTATTTGTGTTATTTATAAACAAAACATGTCAAATTTAATGTCTGTCAGGTAGTGTGCATCTCACTCACAGAGACCGATTTAATAAGCCTTTCGATACAGGTTTACTGTACCACATGTAAGATAAACCTTAAATAGCCAACAATTCGGTAGGATTCTGCAATGCCACAACGCAGTTCAATGCGCTAAATTTAAATATGATAGAATTTAAGATAATGGTGGGAAATCTTTATGCTTTAATTTGACTAATCTTATATTTCTACTATTAATCTCATGAAGAAATCATGATGGATTCTGTTCAATCCAGGTGAAAGAGGAGAGGTGTTAACATTTTATTGGATTATAAATTCCCTCCATGTAGGAGCCACTTTGGGAGTGATGCACTATATTGAACGGATCTGCCCCAAAATCAAATGGGTTTTATGGCTCAAGCTACGACCCTCCAACAAGTTCCTTTGAAATCAGACCAAACGTGTTGGCGTAATCCTGCTAACAGACAAACCATAACTATAAGCTGCCTGACGGAGATAAAAATAAGATGAATTGGTAGGTGGTATAAACAGAGGGAGAGCAGGAGGAAGATTTAAGTGTTTACCATATGAGTCAGCTGCTCCATCACACACTCCACCACCTCGGATTTGTTCTCCATCAGCTCCGGTGAAAACTTCTCATTCAGCCAAGCCTGGAGAGATACAGAAGAACAACCCTGTGAAGGGAGAATGGACAGTCAAGTACGATGTCAATTGGGATAGTTTTGTTAATGCCGGCTCACTTCTTCTAGTTTAGCTATCAACTCCGCCGGGGTCATAACATCCTCCTGCCCGTCTTCTTGAATTGTGTCGCTAACGTTAACTTCGTCTGAAAACGCGTCCGACATGGTTGACCAAGATAGCCGACAATATTCTGTGAATAACCGAAACGTAAACGATACGTTAGACTGTTCAATTTAAGTTGAAAAACGATTCTCAACGAGTTATTAGAACATATTCAAAGAAGACATAATGACTATACATCACACCGCGGATGTAACTTTACCGGACAACACATTGTTTATTCGCGCCACCAAACTAGTTCTCGCGAGAGAACTGATTTCTGTGGTCCCCGAGTTTGGACTGTAAGGCAGCTGCTCACAAGCTGTCTTGTGAGTATACAACTTTTAAAAAGGCCCGCCGGTCGAATTATTTAAGTAATAGAATAGTAATAAGGTTAAGCATCATGTGTTGTGTCCACCATTTGCCACGAGTTTTCAGCGAGAGAACAGTGCTTCCTAAAAGACAAAACTCAGGGTTTTTTATTCAAGGATGTAGTCTAGTGAAAGTATAGTGTCGAAAAAGCTCAATGTTATAGGAGCACATCATCTAACTACAATGATGCTGGAAGAAATAGGATGGTGCATAGACTATAGCTGATAGTACATGAACATAATAAATTATTATCTCAAAAAATAAAGTAACTAACAGCAGTTCCCAGCAGTCAAAACATGGAAGCCGGTTCCCCAAATCAGCATGTCATGTCTCCTCTGCACAATTCTCTGTATGCTCCCTTGCTTTCACATCTGACATTGGTGTGAATTTAGCAGAAATACCATCATCTGCTTCACTTGCTCCAGCTGCTTTGCTTCATCTCACATTGTAGCCCACAGCAGAATTTAATTTGTCTGATTTCCTCTTTCTCTTTCCACCTCATTGCTCTTGCCCAGAAATCATTTTTATTTTCACCAGTAATGGTCTTGCATCTGCTGCGGCATTATGACTGTGCTAACTCAACATGGCACATCTGTTTTTAAAACAGCTTCTTCTGGGTTTATCGATGATTCGTGCGATGGTGCCAGATCGCACCAAAACCTGGAGACGTGCAATCAATTTGTAAAGCACAGTAATAATACAGCTCATGCATTGTGCTCAAAATCCAAATGAACTATGAGGGCTGGCGAATGATTAGGCAGAGGAAAGCAGAGGGCAGTTTTCATTTACGTGAGTGTGCCATTCTGTCGTCAGATACCAAACTAATACACATTTGATTTGTACATGAATAATCTGTGTTAGTTGTTATCAGTTACATTTCAGACATGCTGAAAGATTTTAAATAGAGAACCTTATCATGTCTGTGAGTAAAAACAGAGGACCAAAGGTGTTAATTATTTATATTTATTTGTGTTATTTGTTTTAATTACATTTGACAGACTGAAAATCTGCATTCAATATATTTGAAAATGTACAGTTCTAATATAAGGTACTTACAGTATTATACAGAATCATTATAAACCTTACAGTACAATGAGTTATTTTAGTATTGATGTGAAAATTACAAATGAGGCTTTGACACACTGTGAATTACACTGATCTACCTTGATGCTTCTTAGCAATCCATTGTGAATTTCTAATAATCATAAGGTTAGGGGTGTAATAATCCATCCATCCATCGACCGAATAGCAATCTATGCAATGCATTACGCATGAACATCGCTGCATGGATGTTTATTTTCACACCTGAGCCACATCCTCTTTGTAGTGTCTGCTGTTACACTGAAGTATGTCGCCAATGAAAGACTTACTCTTGCTTGTGTTCACATTATTTTACCTTCTTGTGCAATCACAGACATGAACATGCAAGTAGTCTAGGCCCCTGGTTTTCAAAGTGGGGGCCGCCAGGGGAAGCCCTTCAGCAAACTGGGTAAAAACTCTGACGGAATATGCCCAAAAAAAACAATTTAAAGAACTAAAATAGACTTACTTTAATTTTGTGTATTATTAGCCTATCATATACAATACATTATTTAATATTGGCATATTGAACAGAATAACAGCTATAGGAATCGATGCAGGAACGCATAGTGATGAAACTGGTGATATACACCCTTAACCCAGATGTTGCAAAACATTTGTCGGTTGTGCGTGTGTGTGTGTGAGAACGTTCGAGAGAATATTTTTCTCTGTAGCATGTCAGATCTAAATGC